>PVHP010011538.1:0-28216 GCA_004024765.1 Zapus hudsonius | reverse complement strand
ACTTAAAGTTAAAGTTATATCTAAATTAAAAGGTATAACCTTTGTTGCATCCAATGAGCTTTAATCATTATTATTCTTCAGGTTTAAGCTTCGTGGATTTTAAAAATTCTCATGATTTCTACTTTTGTGGATTAGAAATCAATGAATTTTTGTTGTTACTATTGTGACATGTGTTAAATCTATGTGCTGTTTTGGAATTATATTAGAATTCCATTATAGTTAGTGAGATGGTTTGTGATATAGAAGAGAAAATACATATTAATATACATGACTTATTTTTTCCAATATGTTCAATGAATATGAGAGAATAATAGCTAATTTTTATTGCATCTTATGCTCGAAACTATATTCTAAATGACTTGACATATGAATTCAATGAATGCTTTCAATAACATTGTAATATAGAAAGTATATTACCCTTATTTTATATATGAGTAGCCTAAGGACAGAGAAATTGACATAACTATATTGAATTTCCTTTGATAGATACTATATGATTTCCCATTCTTTAGCTTTGCTTATTTTTCTACTTTCACATTTCAATTATGTTCTTTGTAAATAGCATATTACCTACATCTTAGAAAATTCAATCTGAAAATGCATGCTTCTTAAAAATTAATTTCTGTATTCCTATTATATTTGTGATTGTTATCAAAATTATTTTATAGATTACTTATAAAATATTGTGTTTTCTGTTTAGTAAATTTTTAATCCTTTTTTGATCTCCTTCAGATGCATGACTTTTTTTCTGTTTCTTCATTTAAATTTTTCCATTTTATTTGTATTTGTATTTGTAGTTATACATTATGATTTTAATGGTGTTCATTAAAGTTTGAAAACAAACAACAAAATATCATCCATCTTCATAGTATAAAAAATTTTAGAAAGTTCTGGTGACTTATACATAGCACAAAGTAAATATTAAATTTTAAAAAATTTTGAAGTTCCATCATATATTATTAGCTACCAAAATGGATATAACTGTCAATACTGCATCACATGTTTGTTATTTTCACACATGGTATTAAATTTCTTTCAACATCATATTTCATGACTCTCATAGGTAGCTTGAGGTGATATTAACATTCTCTGCAAGTTCATTAAGTTAGTTTCTTAGTAAAAATCAATTCTGTCTCTGAACTGGTATATACCAGGTTTCAGTTGTCAGAAGATAATATTTTAGTATTTTTACAAGCTGGCTATAAAACAGTCTTTAGTGAACATTAAATTAGATATGCTTTCAGAAAAAAAACTATATTTAAAAGAAATATAAATATTGAAAGTTTGGTACTCTAAATTATGGTTCTTTACTATTATCTATGGTAATGAGGTTTTTCTTTTTTAAAAAATATTTTATTCATTCAGTTTCAAGCAGAGATGCAGAGAGAGAGAAAGAGAGAGAGGGAGAGAGAGAGAGAGGGCACCAAGACCACCATCTTGTGGGTCTGGCTTATATGGGTCCTGGGGAATTGAACCTAGGGCCTTAGGCATTGGAGGCAAGTGCTGAGCCATCTCTTGAGCCCGAGATTTTTCTTTACATTAGAACTAATCTATAATATTCAATTTATGCAAATGTCTTTCTTAATGTCCATCTAGTGAACTTCATATTGATTTCTCAGCAATTCTGCAGAGTCAGAGATTAAACATTTATCAGCATATTACTAGAAATAATATGTGTGCCTTTTTGTTTGTTCAAAAATTTCTTTTATTTGGCTATAACTCAGTTATAAATTATATTATCACAACATGAAACTCTGGGTTAATATTAATTTCCTAATGGGACCTGTTCTCTCAGTGCATCCTATGTACTATAGTTTAAATATGAAATTGCTCCACAGGCTCATGAGTTAAACCCTAGGTCCCCAGCTGCATTGTTATTTTGAGAAGCACTGGAAACTAAAGCACTGGAGACTAACTGGAGGAAGCAGGACATTGAAAGCAGGTCATACTGTTTCCTTGTTTCTTTTTCCTCCTCCTTATTTCTTCTTCCAATCCTCTTTCTCCTCCTCTTCTTACTCCTCATCTTTCTTCCTCTCTTTCTATCTCTTGCTGTAAACAATGAATAGATGAATTTCTCTACTGCATTATTTTGCCATGATGCTATTCTGCCCAAGCACATAGAGACAAGCAACCATGGTCTGAACTCTCTGACATTGTCAGCTACAATAATGCTCTTCTATTCCTTTAGTTTGTTTTTGTTAAAAGTTTTGTCTCTGTGATAGAGAGAAATAATAAATGAACAGTGTTATTTATTTAGATATATTTTTCTGGTTGTCATTCATGTCTTTATAATATCTTCAGTTTTTGATTTTAAATGTATGTGTACATTTTCTCAAATAGCTTTCAAAGATACACGAATGCCTCTTCATTGCATGAATTTTCAGAGACAAGAGAGGATAATATAATAAGCACTTATCCACAAGGTATCTAACTTCCATAACCAATCCATATTTTTGCATCTTATTTCATCTATCTTCTACTCCTTAACTTTAATTTTGAACACTTTTAAAATAAAATTTTCATTTTCATTTTGAAGTTTTGTGCTTTTCAAACTAAGTAAAAGCAAAACTGAGATGTCATGCCATTTAAATCCCCTAAGTTGCTGATGGCATTGTAAAATGGTCATCCACTTCAGAGGCTAGCCTTGCAGTTTCTAAAACTAAATATACTTTTTAATTAATTTCTTTCATTTCTGACAATTTCATACATGAATATATTTTTATCATATAACACTTCATTACATTGTCTCATCATCCCATCCAAATCCAGGCTACTACTAGGGGAGAAAAATGATCAGCAGTCTTATCCAGTTGCAGACCCTATTTGCTATACAAGCAACTTGCTAGACGAGATGTGGTCACTGGTACAAAAATGGCCTGATGGTAATAGGAGTAACCAATGGCTTTCTGATTGTATTTGAGGTCCACTCAAAAGGAGTAAATTCATGCTTGTTACTGTAAATCTGATTAAAAATAAACCTTGGGTGGGAAGGTTGTAAGCCTTAAGGAGGAACCTACTACCGTTGCTATGCTAAATTGACACTGTATCAAAATGTCCTCTGAATATTTTTCTATGTAGCCATACTTTTTGGGGGGCAGACAATGGGCAAAGTTTAATCCAGAAACACACAGATGGCAAAAGTGCTGAAAACAAGTGACTATTCTGTGCTCAGCACTAAATGAGAGACTTTTATTGTCCCCCTCCAAGGTTGAAGGAACATGGAAGAAGCAGGTACAGAAAGTATGTAAAAGACAAAGAGTAGAGATGAGTGTTGTGTGACTTCTGAACATGACATGGATTTACACTTGTGTATTAATAGCAGCTCTGGTTTCCTGCAAAAGACTGAGCCCATCATTATTCCATTGTTGATGGGTGTGGAGCTCATGAGACTTCACTCCGCCTAGAAGAGCTATGCAGAGTTAATGGTTGCTGGAAGAGGCAGACTCATGTCCTTCCTTAGTATAGCCACTAGTTAGTTGCCCATACTCCAAAAAATGACCACCCACCCATGCTCATTTAAGAAACTCTAATGTAACTCATGAAGTCAACAAAAACAGACATGATTGTAAGAATAGAACTGGTTGTAAAGAGGAATTCCAAAGCTTGCAGGCCAGCTAGTCTGGCTCTCCCAGATGCAAAACAAGAGAGACCCTATCTCAAAAAGATTGAAGGTCAGGAACAACACTCTCAGATTGTCCTTTGACATCCATATGCATGCCATGGTATGCACATGCCCATAATACACACATTCACCCACCACGCACAAGCACACCACATTATGATTCCTCTTTACCAAAATCAAAAAAGACTAAACAAAAGAGAATACCCAAATACCCAAAAGAAAACTCAATACTTAAGTAAATGTATGCTAGAACTTATATCTCAAATCAGTATCACAAATATTTTTAGTAAGCAGTATTTAATGACTGACTATCCTTATGGAAAATGATTGGATCTGTTTTTGATACATTATACCTTGATAAATTCCAAGTGAACCCAATTAGAATTATAAAAGAAATTAAAAATCATAAATAGCAAAATTATGAGTATGAGAATGTAGTTACTTGAATCAGATGTCCTCCAGAAACTCCTGTGTTTTGACTACTTGGTCTACAGCTTGTGGTAATTTGAGAGAGCCTTGCTTGAGGAGGTGTTTTGTTGGGAGGGTGCTTTATGGTGATATATCCCAGTTTCCCCCTTGACAGAGCTGAGTTCACTTTCTTGCTGTTATTTGCCACTTGATATGGCAAGATTGTGATATGCAGCCTCTGTTCTACCTTATTTTCCTGCTGCCATCATGAAACTTCCATTGTATACTGTAAGCCAGTATTTACTCCAATCAGTTGCCTTTTATTGGTTATTTCATCCCAGCAGCATGAAGATAACTACAGCAAGAAGTAAACATTGGCCACTGTCATTATGACTTGGGAATGGGGAATTCCATGCTATAACCTCACAAAGCATTAAAATACTGAGAAATATCAAAAGAAAAAGTTTGTAAAACAAAATTAAAAATATTATGACAGAAAAGTATATATTTTCAGCATATATAATATACCTAGTTAATTTTACTATTTTATAAAAAGTTTCTGGAAATTGATAAAAACTTTATTATACACCCAATGGGCAAAATATTAATAAAACTATACTGAAAAACAACACATACAAAAGCCCTAAATCTTGAACACTTGATTAATAATGCTCATGGCAAGAGAAATTCAATATAAAGTGATCCTTAGACATGTTTTACTTTTCACATTGACAAAATCCAAAAATTTTAGCATACCTATTGCTTACATTGTCACTCTTAGTAATTGCTGATTTTGATTTATAATAGTATAAGTTATATGAAAAAGAGCCTGGGAATATTTACAAGATTATACATTCAATTTTCTATTTAACCAGAAATGCCTCTCGAAAGAACTCCAAAATACAATGCCACATTTATATAAGTTATATTATACAAAGCCTTATATTATACAAGGCTTATTCATGTTGCATTCTCTGTATTAGAAGTGTATATAAAATTCCATTAATAAGTGTTGATTAAATAATATGATATATACACACAACAGATTCCTCTGTAGACTTCAAAGTGAAATTAGGATCTCTTTTCTGCTAATGATATAAAAGAAAAACAAGGGGAGGGAGGAAGAAAGAGATTTGTATATGTCACATTTCCTGAAAACAGAAAGTGGATATAGATAAAAGATACATTATGAAAAAACTGATGAAACATTACTGATAAAAAATAGCAAAGAGTAAATTTATTCCTGAAAACTATTATCCTCTGAAAATGAAGGCTACAACAAGAAGGGCTCAGAAATGAAAATTAAACCTCTCATTATATACACTGTTTTAAAGCTTTGATTTTGAGACCTTGTGAATACTGTATAATTTTAAAAAGTTTTTCTGGGGATATAGCTCAGTGGTATAGCATTTGTCTAGCATGCACATGGTCATGTGTTCTAAATCCAGCACCACAATAAATTAAGTAAATATAAATAAATAAATGATAAAGAGTAAAAATGAAAGTTTTGGATTGGCATGTAGCTCAGTGTTAGAGGACATACATAGCACATCCTTAGCACACAGTTGACCCTGGTTTAAATTCACAACACACAGAGACCCACCCCTCACACACACAGATTATTCTAATTCAAAAAGAAACTCGAACATAATGAATTAAATGATATAACATATTGATACTATAGGCTACATCATAAAAATATTTCAAATAGATTTATAAATTTAGGTTTTGAATATAGGTTCAAAAAAATCACTCGCCAATGTTAAGCTTCCTTTAGCTGTTTAATTGTTGCTGTTAACCATATTGTTATTATTCTTTTGACTCCTCTATATTGTAGGATAAAACAAACATGAAATATTCTTGATATTAGAAACATAGGACTTCATCATGAAAGAATAAAAATAAAATACGTTATGTAGAAGCCTTGAAATGTTTTACTTTAATTGAACTAATGAGCTCATTATTTTTCACTTTCTAAAAATAATTTTCTTCTGTTTCTTCTATAAATAACCAGAAACAATGACAGCTCAGTAGCAGTGAACACCTCTGAATCTCATTTGTGACCACCATGGCTATGGCCCTTTGCTCTGGTAGCCTCATAACATAAAGTTGATTGAATTTGTTTCGATCAAAATTTGATTAAATTTTATACTTCTTGATATTATGTGCCTCTAAATTTGATGCATTATAAAGTACACAGTGCTACTTAAGAAGGATTCTTTGTTCCTCCCACTAAAAAGGAGTCCAAGTCAAATCTAAACAAGCTATGTTTAAGTAGCCATTCACCAATGGTATAGGAATAATGAGACATGCTTAATGATACCATACACATTCAGTAAAACTCAGGTGATGTCTTCAATGAATAAATAGCAACAAAATGAGGCAGAGGGAAATTGTCATAGATTAAATGTGTGTTTGTTTGTGTGTGTGTATGTGTGTGTGTATGTGTGTGTGTGTGTGTGTGTGTGTGTGTGTGTGTTGTGTGACAGACAAAGAGAAAGACTTTCTCTTGTTTTGTAACTGGTAAAGCCAGATTAGCTGGTTGATGGTTTTAGGGATTGTCCTTAATCTGCCTTCCATTACCTTGGAAACCTTATGATTACAGACAAATGCACTACTTGTATCTAGTTTTGCATGAGATTGGTTATCCAAACTCCAATCATCAAGGTTGCATAGACAGCACTTTTAATTACTAGACTATCTACCCAGCCTAATTTTAACATGCTTTATATTTTACCATTCTCTCTGGCTCTTTTTAACTATTTATGTATGTTTTTGCTTGTTTACTTTTTCAAAATGAACTATATAAATAATTTATTTAGCATACATAAACACTGAATAGTGATTTGATTGTGGACATATTAATGTATAAATTAACTTGGGAAGAAATACTATCTTTATAAAATGAAGTCATTAGTTTCTTTAAGTCTGACTTGTTTTCAGGAATATTGTATAGTTTTCTACATGAATGAATCAGGTCTACACTTAATGTATACACTGTGATGTTAATGATATATATATATATTTTTTGGTATTGTAAGTATCATTTGTTTCTTCATTGTTTTGTAACTGATTGGTTTATATATTAAGTTTCTTGTGTTTATGGCTTAACTTTTCATATAAAGCTTTAGAGTCAGTATGTTCATTTTACTATGTATTATTAATTTATTAAATTCTTTAAGAATATTCTTTGGATGATTCTTTTTGGATTCCCAATAATAGAATTATATTATCTGCATGATGGTTTTACATTTTCTAAGCTTACATTTCCAATCGATTTCTCATATATGACTATTTTCCATCTAATGCAGAGACAGTTAGCCTACTTCACTGGGTATGTTTCAGATATTTACCAATTCAGAAATTGCCAATTTAGGAGTGATTTTTATATGGATAAAAATAACTATCAAATCCCATATATTTCAATTTTTTAAAAAAATAAAAATAGTTTCTGAATTTCATGTAATAGCTCTTAGGCATTTTATCAAGATGGTAATATACTTTTTCAGCTTATTCCTTTTACTATGTTTATTTTTTGTTCCAATTCTTTTTATGTTGAACCACCATGTATTGGCAAATAAACTACAATTAGTTATGTAATCTCAAATAATCTTTTAGTGTGCTGCTATATTCTGTTTGCTAATGTTTTATTTAAGATTTTGGCATCAAATATTTATTAATTATATTAGCCTGTTGTTTTAATTTAGTTATTGATGATACACTTGCCACATTTAAAGAGTCTGGAAATTTTCTTTCTTTGCAGTCTGTTATAGTTTTAGAAGTGGTAGGAGTAGCAAGTCTCCAGAGATCTTTGTTGAATTCTTCTGAATAGCTGGATAGGCCTTGGGTCTTTTTACTGGTCATTCCTTTACAGATTCCATTGTTTTATTTTTCTGTATGAATTGGTCTGTGTAGTATTATTATCCAAACTAAATTCAAATTTTGTAAACTGTATTTCTTAGGGAACTGCTTTTCTAGAGTTTAAAATGTTACTTAATGATTTTGTGTAAGTCTCATTTAAAATAAATGTGCAATATTCTCCACTTATCTTTTCCATTAATATTCACTTGTGGTTCCTGTCCCTGTTTAATTATGTTATATATCTTTTAGATGCTTTCCCAATGAATCAGTTTATTTATTCATGATATGTGCCATCTATATGTACTAATTTATTCATATCTGATTATATGACTATTTTATTTATTTTTACTTTTGACTTATTTTATTATATTTTTCTGGATTTTAGGTGTAGTTTAATTTCTTCAGTGTGTTGATTACAGAATTTAATTACTTTGATAACTATTTTTGATGTGCTTCAATTATTATTGTTTATAAAGTATTCTTCAACTGTTTTATATCTCTATATTTGCTGTTTGTTAGCATTCTTAATTTTTTACACATAAAATATTTGTAAGTTTTTTGTCATTAGTTTTATCACACTAGAGAATTTTGTCATATTTCTATTTGTTAACTTATTGAAAATTTTTCATTAGCCTAAAATAGAGTTCAATTTTCACAAATATTTAATAGACAGTTGATAAAAAGATATCTGCTGAGATATATTGCAGAATATCTAGTTAACCATGTTTACTGCACCATGTACAATTGCCAAGATATAGAATCAGCTTAGATGTCACCAATGAATGAAAGGAAAATGAGGAGATGACAACAATATTCAGACATAAAAACTTCAGTCTGGCCTAGGGCAATGGCTCAAATGGATATAGGGCCTAACACACAAGCATTGTGATGGTTTGATTCAGGTGTCCCCCACAAAAAAATGTGTTCTGACAGCTAGATCCCAGCTGATGGCAGTTTGGATATTAGAACGTGGTAGGAGGCATGTTGTTGGGGGTAAATTTATGGGGTTATAGACAGCTTCCCCTTGCCAGTTTTTGACACACCTTCCTGCCTGTGTGCCACCTGCTGTGGTGGAGGTGATGTCCATCCCTCTTCTCATGTCATAGTTTCCCCAACCTTGATGTAGCTTATCCTCAAGTCCATAAGCCAAAATAAACCCATTTCTCCACAATCAGATTTTTCTTGGATTATTTCTATGATGAAACAAGAAAGCTGAATGCAAGAGTTTTGGTACCGGAGAATGGGATCTGTAGTAGCTGTTAGAACTCTGATTATGAGCTGATTTGCAGGAGGAATGTGGAAGGATTTGAAATCTCTGCCTAAGAGAAGCCTTATAGTACTGTAAGTACAGCTTGATGGGCCATTCTGGTCAGAGATGGGAAAATCTAAATGCAGTAATGACTATGGACTGCAAGGTTAGGCTTACAAGGGAGGGTGAGACAGAACTTTGTCTGGGATGTGCCAGAAGTGGTTTGTGGGAGAGGTTTGCTGCATTCTGCCTGCCTATGTCCTGAGAACTTGTGCAGGGTTACGTTGCATTGAAATGGACTACTGTGAGCAGATGGAGTGTTGTTTTAATAAAAAAAAAAAAAGAAGGAACAGGAACGGGTCTGGCTGGAGTTTTCCAAGGGCCACTTCTGGTCCCCCGCCTGTGCAGCACCAGGCGCAGGCACGCTCCATGGCAGTGGCATGGGTGGGGACCGCTGGAGCGTGGGAGCTGGCATGCTCTGAGTGGCAGTGGCGGCGGACCGAAACCAGGTACGCATGGAGGCATGTCCGTGGCCTGAGAGCCCGCGAAAGTGTTACAACTCTGTGTGTTCAGCTCACCTCTCAAGAGAGAATAATAGACCCGGGGAAAAAGCATGACAAGTGATTCCATGATAAGAAATTCCAATTTATTATAGCAGCATCATGGGTTAAATAAAAATTGAGGAGGAGGGAGGGAAAGAAATGGGCAATGAGGATTGGCAGAAATCAGCAACCTGTGATTACCTGTTTTGCATGTGGACATGAGCTTGGGCACGTATCAGATGGTGGGGGTAGAGGAACTGCCACCTTCTAGGCACAGCTGGAGTGTGAACCTGGGTTTATGTGGCATGCTTTTTTGGGGGGTTGGTAGTCTCAAAGTTGAGGGTGGAGATAGGGAAATGCATACTGGGTTTAGCCACTGGGGTTTCTGACCTCATACTTCAACACCCTCTTAACCCTTTGTCCTCCATGCCCTCCTTAAGCAATACCAACAATGGAGATGGTGCAGAAATAAATGAAATCCTGGAGTTGAAACTGCTGCTAGTTCAGCTGCAATTGTTTGAGAGATCACAACTATTGAGATTGGGTCAGGTGATCTGCATTGGGACATCAGGAAGAATGCAGAATCTTTTCAAGTACAGAGCCTGAATGGGGAAGAAGGTTACTGCTCTTCAAAGTCAGTTTTATTCCTCCCTGGATTAAAAAAAATTGGTGACACATCTGTTACTATGGAGTATAACACATGCAGGAAGAGAGGGTCATTGGATTTGCAGCAGGGTTTGTATATGAAAATGTCCATAGGAAGTGTGAAGCAGGTGTGTTGGATTGCCTACATGGAGGCCTAATTGAGTCATGAGGATGAACTATGTGTTGCAGTGGAGTCTCAGTGAAAAGCCAGGACTATGGAATGGCTACCAAGGAGAACTCTCAGCACCAGATGAAGTTTTCTTGGACTGTGAATAGCTGAGCTGGAGGGGCAAAATTGGAACTCCAGGAGACTTTTTACTGTTTATAATTATTGAACTTGGAGATAGAGTTTGATGTGTGCCCTATTTTTTTAATCTTATTTTGTTTCAATCTGTCTTTGTTAATGCCCAATGCCACCTTTTTCAGTATGAATGTTCTTTGCCATTATTATTATTATTATTATTATTATTATTATTATTGGTATTATAGCTGAGTTAAAGATCTTATATTATGGGGATGTTTGACTATCATTGTGATAGATAAAATCTGGGGAATTTTAAAGTTGTGCTGAATGAATTGTATTTTACATTATGTTAGTTTATGGGGGCCAGGGGCAGAATGATGGCCTGATCCATGTGTCCCTCACAAAGGAATGTGTTCTGAATTCTAGATCCCCAGCTGATGGTAGTTTTGGTATTAGAACCTTGTGGGAGGTGTGTTGTAGGGGGCAGGCTTATGGGTGTTATAGCCAGCTTTCCCTTACCAGTGTTTGGTACACATTCCTGCTGCTGTTTGCCACATGCTGTGGTGAAGTTGATATCCACCCCTCTTCTCATGTTATCATTTCCGTGACATGATGGAGCTTCCCCTCTTGTCCATAAGCCAAAATAAACCCATTCCTCCATAGGCAGCTTTTGGTCGGGTTCTTTTTTTGCATAGCAATGAGAAAGCTGACTATAAATGCAAATAACTGAGTTTGGATCCCAGCTCCATCAGAAAGCCAGAAACTGTATTACTAGTATCTATAACCCCAGGATGGCTATTGTGAGAAGTGGTACAGAAGCAGCAGAATCTTGTGGAAGCTTATGGGCCAGGTAGCCAAGCAAATGCAGTGGTGAACAACAAGAGCTATTGATCCCACCTTCAGCAGAGGTGGAAAGTGAGAACTGACACCTAAAGTTTTTCCCAGGTCTTCTTACATGCACCATGGCACAGGTATACCTAAACTCACATACATGAACATGCATACATACACATATATGAACATACACAACAAAAAATTAAATACTTTAATTTTCAATGAAATGAATAAAACTGTGAGAAATTATGTTAGATTAAATAAGCCAGGCATAGACAAGTACTGAATGCTCTATTTCATATGTGGAGGCTAAAAAATATTGACCTCAATGGAGAATAGCAGGTATTAGAGGTTAGAGAGGGGGAATGAAATGGGTGCATTAAGGTAGGGTGAATTTGATCAGTGCTTGCTGTAAGCATGTGTTGAACTATCACACTGAACCCTATACAGGAACTGTACAATAGATATGTGCTAATCAAAAATAAAGCATTTAAAAATCTTTAATCATATTGTGACCAATAGAAGCCATGATTCAGACTAATTTACAGTCTAATTGTTCTGATATAGATAATCACAAGATGTTTGTTCTTTATTCCATCTTCTAATCTTTTTCACTCTGCATTTCAATTTTATAAATTTATATGATTTTTTATAAATTACTACACTAATCACATCTTTGTACAAATTCATTTGGATGTCTGATGATGGATACTTTCATCTCCTATTCAAAATTTTACTATTTTAGCACATCTTTGTTTTCCTCTCTCTGTATTCTTTATATTATTTGCATTCCCACTAAATTTGCCCTGGAAAGAAACAGACATGAGTTCATTTCTGTACAACTTCCCATGTATGTCCTCAGTTTTAATTTTCTTATCTGTGTAACAAGGAATGTATTTTCCTCCACACATAAAAGAATATGTATATGTACTATTTGAACTAAAATTTCTATGAAATTATAATTATTAGATTGCTTGTGATGCTCATTGCTCAATCATTTAAGGCCAAATTCAAGTGCTACATCTTCCCTTGAATCTTTACTGATCTATGATTTGTATGCTATTTGTCTGTTGCTCTTCTATTTCTTCTTAGAATGTGAATTCTACAAAGACAGGGATCACATTTGATAGCATTTGCACAAGTCATTGAATAGAGGATGTGAACAATAAATATTACTTAAAATATTGACTTCTCAAATTTAAATATAACAATTAAGATATGTCTAACATCTTCCATCAACTTAAACAGGTGATTTGCTAAATCACTTGTTTTTATAGCAAAATTATTCATAAGAATCAAATGCCTTCTTAAAATAACCTTAATTTCACAATTTTATTAATTTTTAAAATTTTATTTTAAAAGAGAGGATTTTATTTTAAAATTTTCATTGCCTTGGAGATACAGCACAGAGCTTAGTATAGGCTAGAAAAATGCTTTACTATGGAACTATGCTCTCAGCCTGTCTTAGTCAGCCACACGCTGCTGGGATGAATCTTCAAACCAGGCACAATTTAGGGGAGGAAAGTATTTATTGAAACTACAGATTGAGGGGAAATTCTGTAACAGCGAAAGAGGCTGGCCCTCTTTCACAGGTCTGAGCAGAGAGAAAAATCTATGACCTACACCACATACACAGATCAAGGAACAGGCGAGGGGGGAGACAGGACAAGGAAAGAATTTCTTTCCCTTTATATAGCCTTACGGTGGGGTCTTGCAACCCTATCCCAGACTTAATGGCTTCCTGAGTCTCTGGGATTTCCTTCCTGCACTGCCCACACAGGAAAGGATGTTTACTTCTAACTCTCCTGAGCTTCCTTACATCCTGCCCCCTACTGAGAGACTGCCTTCATGTAAACATCCTCAGAGACCCACCCAAGATTACTTGAAAGGACAAGTTGACAAAAAATCTTAACCATCACACAGCCCATCTTAATTTTGATGAATTAGAATTTGTAATTAAGGTTTCCTCATGAGCCTCTGGTACACCAGATGTGATAGACTGCCTCTTTCAATGACTGTCATCTTAAATGGCAAATGCTGGAAAATTAAAAGTTACATTCCCAAACATGCTTACATCTAAGCTTCCTGGTTTTTACAAATCAAAAACATTTACCCAATGCTAATATCCATAAATGCATTTAAAATGAGCAGAAACACTAGTTTATTGTGATGGTTTGAATGAAATATTACTCATAGAATCAGGTGTTTAGAATACTTGGTCCCCAGCAAGCAGCATTTTGGGAAAGTAGTGAAGCCTTGCTGGAGGAAGTATGTCACTCCAGATGGGCTTTGAGGTTTATTATTCATGCTTTCTGGGTATTCAAATCAAACTCACTCTTTCTGTTTCATCCTAGCTGATGTAACGAAACATAACACCCTGCTGTCTGCTCTTGCTATGCATTCTCTGAAATTATAAAGCTTCCATTTGAAACAGTAAGCTAAAATAAATCCTTTCTGTTCACAAACTGCTTATGGTTGGGTGTTTTGTCTTCAGAAACAAGGTGATTGTTACATGTATGAACCATCTGCTGGTATAGATCTAACAAGTCTGTCAGTGGCTCTCTGATTTCCAGATCATAGCTTGTATGATGTGAAGCTGATACACAGCATGTTTCATTATAGCTTTATTATTTTCCTGATTGTTGCTTGTGGTTTAGATCATATCTGCAGAGGAAAGATGGTATATTAGTGAAGTGCAGTTTTTTTTCCTGACTTCCAGTCTAAGTTTTCTTTCTTGGACCTGCTAATGATTTTGTAAGCACAGAATCTTATACTGGACATTGTTTTTTTTTCTTAAACTGCTAGAGTGGTTGGTTCTTTCCATAACAATTCTGAATGAGTGTACATCATTAATTTGATCTCATATGTACAAATGTTTATGTGTTATAATTTCACTACATTAATATTTGAGAGGGCTCTTCCTACTTTAAGTTGCATGAACCAATTTTACAGAGTACTGTATTGGTTGATGAGGATGGCTTCAAATAGAGAGTGTGACAATATACACCTACAAATATGTTTTACTTAAGCTTTGGTCCCTTGATTTATCTTGACCATTTTGATATTATTAGAGTAATTATATTATCTGACATTTCTTCTTGGACTTTTGGCTAAGATCAAGTGTAGTTTCTGTTACTCAGTTAAAATCAGAAACAGGGGGCTGAAGAAACAGGCCAGCTGGTAAGAGCACTTTGAACCACAAAAATGAGGGCCTGGGAGAGCCTGTCACTGCCCGAGTTTGATCACCAGGACTCATTATTTTTTTTAATTTTTATAATGTTTTTCTCATTTATTATTATTATTATTATTATTATTATTATTATTATTAGAGAGAGAGAATTGTTATCAGGGTCTCTTGTTGCTGTAAAAAAAAAAAAAACTCCAGAAGTTGCAGATACACCCCTTTGTGTGTCTAGCATTGAATTGAACCCAGGCTGTCAGGTTTTGCAAACAAGTATATTATCCACTGAGCCATATCTCCAGCTTTGATCCCAAGCACTCTCATGAAAAGCTGGTGGGCTACAGAGACAGGAGAATCACTGGGGCTTGCTGGTCAGCCAGTCTGACCAAAAGAGAACTGCAGTTTGGATTTGGTGAGAGGCTCTTCTTCTAGGAAACAAGAGGAAGAGAGACAGATTGTGACGCCCAAGTTTCTGTGGCCTCTGCATGTGTGTGTGCCTAAATCACAAATGTCTGCACAAATGCACTTATAATACATATATCACACCACACATACTATGTATGCACATGCAAAGATGATCAGAAATGATAGAAAATAAATTATAATTTTATTAACAATAACCATTATACAATTATAGTGATAAAACATCTGAGAAAAATAAAAATCAATTGAAAATATATTAGTCATTTTCTTTTTTTCTTGAAAGTATTTTACTTCAGATTGAAAAATGAGCAGGTTTCATACTGCTAATGAGCAAGATACAGTGTTCACTAATACAATGCTGGTCATTTTACGAAATAGATACATACCTCAATTTCTCCTTTGTGTTTTTTCTTTTAGAAAGATACTCTTTACCAAAAAGAAACATCAGCAGCACAGGAAAAACTATTTTCCCAATAAATTTATGAACACCTAAGATTCCCAATAGAATCAATATCATCTTCCTGCTACCATCACTTTAATATAATCACATACTTATTGGAACAATAATATTCACACCCTAAGAGTACATTTACTTTCAACAATGAGGGTGAGTCTTTAAAAATACAAGCAAAAAAATCAGTGTGGTAAATGTAACATGGACCTCTGCAGGTAAGACGTGTCTGAACTATGCATCTAATAATGGATTTAATATTATTTTATAAATAATTTTTCCCTTAGCAGTTAACATAAGTCTAAACATTCACAACAGTCCTAGCAAAATAAATACTGTGAATATGCACAATATGTTATGACAAACTAGTTTCAAAAAACAAAAGCTCAAAATCTTGAATAAAAATTCTAATCAGAATAAAATGTGACTCTAAAGTTTAAAACAAATTAACACATTTAAAAATCTTCCATGATTTACACAAGTACTATGAGTCTTTAGCATTTTCCCATTGTAAATTAAAATATGAACATATTGAAAATTATTAATTTCATTGACACCAGTTTTGGTCTTATTTTAGCATTATTCTCATTATAAAAAGTTGCACTGAGTGTTCATAATGGTCTGATTGGTCTTTATTATATCAAAAGTATATATAAAAGAAATCTCTAAAAGCCACCAGTCTTTCTCATATATATCTCATCTCAGAAATGGCTAGACTGAACAGAGCCACACACACACTGATGCTAAACATAAGGGCTGTCACCTGGGATGCAAGCATCATCAGAAATATCACTTACATTCTACTGTGTTAAATATTTCCAACTGAGTTTCAAACTCAATAGGTGATGAATAATAGAATTATACATCTTATTTGCGCTCAACGCTGACCACAAGCAAAAGTTACAGTATGAATAAAACAAGCCAATGTTTAAAAAAAGTTTTATTTAAAGACAACAGTTTCATTAAAGGAGAGGACAAAGAATGGGATGACAAGAAGCACTGGTCTTCTGCAAAATTGATCCATTATCACAGACCACTTAATTGTAAAGATGGTCAATACCAAAAGCATAAAGTGGATATGAGAAAATATTTTATAAGTATGATTTAATTAAAGCTGTTGACATTTATCTTCTCCCATGGTTAAGCATGACTTGAAGAAGAGTAAGAAACGAGAAACAAACACCCAGCACACAGGGACGCAGGCGCTAGCATGGGAGGGTGGCTCTGGATGTCTCTGACAGGAACAGCCCAGACCAAGGTGACCTTTTGTTTTCTATGAGGAAGACAGGAAGGGGGAAGAAGAAAGGACTGCAAAGGAAACAAATGCAAAGTCACATCATTGCCCATCACCCAAGAAGACATCACTTTTAAAACAGTTGCAAATTAATTCTCGGAGATTTTTCAGTGTATATAGAAAAGTACATAGTACATTATTTTCTTTTTTACCATATAAAATAAACATCATTTGCCAAACCAACTTTTTCTTTAAAGAAGAAAGAATTTCGCAGCAGGTCACAAGGGTTCTATGAAGTCACTTCAATGCTGAGAAAACAAATGGTGTAACAGAGCTCATTTGTCCCTGTATGCGGGTGTGAGGATGGCAATTCCGATTCTTCTTCCAACTAATCCTGAGGGGGAAAAAAACTGTTTACAATTTAACTAGTAATGTTATATAAAAAGTATTAACAAATCTACTATTACAAATATCATTTTATATGGTCTTCTATATATACACGCAATAAAATGACAAATATATGCAAAATTATTTAAATAAACATGCACAAATCACTTTCCTCCCCTTGGAATCTGGACTTCCTATAAGATACTTCTGTTTGCCTTCCCACCTCATCCTCTGAAATTGTTTTTTTTCTATCACCCTACCCACATTAATACTATTCCCTATAAGTCTGCATAAATCTAATGGGAAATATATTTATTGTGCATTCAAGCTTTAAATCTTAAAATGACCCTGTTGTAGCATATGACTTATCAAATAAGCAGCCTTCACTCCTTTTTTGCTTAGACAAAAGGCCTGGCAAAATCAGTTTAAGGGTGAGTTTAAATTTTGCATAGGGAAATTTGCAGAAGAGGGGGCAGAAAGAATGTAAGAGTCATGGGGGGGAGAATAACTAATGCATATGAGGGAATGTTATCATGGATTCAATGGCTTTATCTAAGAACCTATGATACTGAGCACATTGTTGTGTTAATATATATAATTCTTAGCCAATAAAAATGTTAAAAAATCAGTTTAAGGGAAGAAAGATTTATTTCAGCTTACCGTTCAAGGTTACAGTCCACTGTGGCAGGAAAGACATGGCAGCAGGAGCTTGAGTCAGCTTGTGACATTCAGTCCACTGTGAGGAAACAGATAGTGAGGAATGTTAATGCTCATTTAACACTCTCCTTGTTACACAGTCCAGGATCTAGGTCCATGAAATGGTGCTACTCAGAATTAAATTGAGATCTCAAACCTCAACTAACCTAATCAAGAGGCATGTTGAGAGCCTAACCTAATCTAGACAGGTGATTGTCAAGTTGACAATCAATATAACCATCACAGAAAATGATTACCATTTCATTATGACTACTAGTCTGTCAGTTGTTTTCCCACCCTGCAATGTTTTCAGATCAGCCCATTTAAATATTAAAGAACTTAATGCAACAATGTTACATGCCTGCGTTTTTGAGTCATTTATACCAATGATTAAAATGTCCACAATATTATATACAGAACATCTGTTGAACATATGGTGGTATGCACATTCATCTACATGCTTAATTAGAAATGCAAAGAGTGTGCACAAAGTCTGTTGCAAATCTTACTCAGCTGCTTTGAAACTCTTGGAAACTACTATTTTTTATATGAAAGTAATCACCTTCTGTTATACCAAGAGGCATATGTAGATTTTTTTTCTCTCTCACCACACTGTCAGCAGCAGTTTTGTAGGACAAGGGAAAAGGCATTGATTTTTTTTTCTGTGAGGACAAATTAATGCAAGGGCATAGAAAAGGCAGAACAAAACTTAGTTAAACCCTTTTTGAAGAAGGCTTATTTTACAAGTTTCTTCAAGACCCTTAATAATTAGAGGAAAATAATCTCACTCAAAATCCTTGACAGAAAGAATGCCACCACAGCTCAAATTGGATTGATGAGTGTACAAAAGCCTTTTATTAGAAGGCTGCAAATTGGGAACACTTCTGTGAGGAAAGCTGCCAGGGACAGAGTCTTTAATTGTACTTCTAGGCCAGGGTCAGCACAGCATCAGCAGCCTTCCTTCATGTAACTACAGAGTTTTCATAATCTGGAAGCCTCAGAGTAGCTTTTTTATTTCATCTTTGTCTTTAGTTTTTAATGAAACTCGTTTTGATCTGGATTCATTCTAGCTAGCTAAGCTGAATGCTATTGATTACTATAACCTCTAGTTTTGCTGTCTACCAGGCACATCTGCTACTGTTCCTCTACCATTAGGCAACTTATCAACACATGGGAATCTAACATATGTGCTTTAAAAATTCCAGTTTAGCATGTCTCTGAACAGGTTACATATGCATGTTACACTCCAGTTTCCTTTACTATAAAATGGGAATGATGAAAACATCTCCTTCAACAGATTGTTTTGTGAACTTAAGATAAATGAAAACTGGGGAGATGTCAGAAAGGCACTTTTGCAAATGTGATGAACTGAGTTCTTATCCCCTGAACTCAAGTAAAATTTTCAAAGGCTTAGTCTGTCTAGAATCCATGCACTCAGGAGGCACAGACAAAGGATCCTGAGTGCTTATTGGATAACTAGAGTAGTTAAATATGCAAGCCCTGAGTTCAAGTGCAAGAAAGTGGCTCAGTAATAATGTTGAGAATGATTAAAGAAAGCACCCAACATCAACCACTGACCTCTCTTCATGAATATATCCATGTGCATTTGAATTCACACACACACATGTGCCCACATTCACACATGTGAAGCACTCACAAAAAGAGGAGGATCAATGACCATAGAGTACCTAATACACTGATTTACATTGTAGTAAGAGATAATGAATTATAAATTTCTTGTACATAATTTTCCTATTTGCATTGAAATAAACTTCCATCTAACATGAGATCTGCTAGAAGTATTCAACTGGTACTATATTAGTAAATCTTTATGATGAAGAAGTATCATTAATCATAATGATGCACTTGTCTTAAACCTCTGAGCAAAATAAGCTAACTACCAGAAAAATAAGGATGTGTACAAACTTTTCAGGGCATTAGGTAGGATTTTCTAAGAATGACAGTGTTTTCACTTATTATTAAATAAAGATGAAGAATATCAATGCATACATATCAGCTGTTGAGACAACAAATAAATTTCCAAACTAAAATTCATTTAATGACCATACAATTTTAATAAATCAGCCACAGAAGTGGAGGGAACAGTGAAGTCACTTTTTTCTCCCACATCTTATTTCAATGTTTCCAGCTTAGGTGCTAAGAAATATTTATGAAAGATAGTGCACAGTTTAAAATATCCTCAGTAGACATTACAAATTATTCTTCTGAATGTAATAAAGGAGAGATTTGGTCACAAATCACTTCTGTGAAACACAATTTTATGGATTCTAAACTAATTAAATCAGAAAGTCTCATCATCTCTAGAAATCCATCAAGAATAAAAATATTTTTTCACAGAAAGAGTTCCTAAAATTTATAACCCAGGTTTAAAACTTTAAATTTACCATATTGGAGTCAAAGTGGAAAAGACTTCAGATTGGGACAGATGAATCCATAACTTATTTTCCCAAATAGGTCATCAGAATTATGTGCGTGCATGAACTAGGCCAAATGTAGGGTCAAAAGAAATTATGGGAGTAGGGACTAGAGAGATTTGTTAGAGCATTTGTCTACAAAGCCTAAGGACCAGAGTTCAATTCCCCAGTACGCACGTAAAGTCAGATTCAGAGTGGTGCACACATCTGGAATTTGTTTGTAGTGGCTGGAGGGAGGCCCTGGCATGTACATTTTCTCTGTCTGTCTCTTTTCTATAACTCCTTGCTTGTAAATAATTAAGTAAAAATAGAAATTATTGCAATACATTTAATAGAATATCTGTTACTTAGATCCATTTGGTTGTTGCCTCATGAAAATGTGAGTCTATCATTTCTATATTTTTAAATTTTAAAGAAAATATGAACATCCAGATGTTTATGTAAATTCTCCTAATGTTCACATATTGACAATCTGAATAGTCATGTAATTTTTGGGGGCCAAACAAAGTGAAGCTGCTGGTGTTGTATGATTACTGCTCTATTTTTGTTGTTGTTTTCAGACAGCATCTCACGCTATCACAGGCTGGCCTGTGAGTGGAGACTGGCCTCAAACTCATAGTACAACTCTTGGTCTTAATGAATCGTTGATTAATTGAGAGATCCTCAGAGAGTTATCTAACATCTTTGTTGTTTTCTGCTTGACATAGATTGCTATAGATAAGAGATAGAAAAACTATGGAATACTTTGGAACATAGCAACACTCATTTATGTGTATATAGTCTATAGCTCCAGGCTAAACTATTATAAAATCCCCAATCCTGAAATGTGCCATGTGATTATCCATATTTCTTAGGGAAAGCCACTAAGTTGTAGTGGGTAGAACTCATTTGGCCAAGGTAAAAGAATGTGAAAAATCATGACTGGATGTGCCTCTAGATATATTAGAGTTTAAATGATTAGATCCATTATAAATACCTGAAAATTCTGTTATTTCTCACTCTAGCATAATCATTTAATTTCCTTTTAGTATAATTTTAAGCATCACTTAAGTAAAGGAAGTACATGTAGACATTTTAGTGGAATGAAAACTCCCCTTAAAACAAATAATTGAAAACATTTTCTGCCTTCAGTTTTTTGTTGAAATGGATTCTGTATCTGGAAAAAGTGATAGTCATTATAGCTATTTAATATTTATTTCCATACCACTGTGTCATAGTCAGTCATACGTCACTGGGATGAATCTCCAGAGCAGGCACAGTTTTGGGAAGAAAGTATTTATTGAAATAACAGATCCAGGGGAAGTTTCAGAATGGCGAAAGAGGCTGGCCCCCTTTCACAGATCCAAACACAGAAATCCATCCAGCACCTCCAGCCAGCACACTCCAACTCACAACCAGTCAGAACTCAGGCCTGAGCTCAATTTCACATCCACCTTAGAAATACCTTAGGGCTGAAGGCCAGGCCATGGTGACACCTCCTCCAGTCAGGAAGCTGGAGAAAAACTGATAAAAACTTGAATCTATTGAGAGACATTGATTCAAACTACCAGAATCTACCCCGGGGCCCCAATAGATTTATAAATATGTGTGTCATATTTAATCCAACTTTAAAAGTCCCAAAGTCTTTACTTTAAGGCTATTCCAAAATCCCAAGTCTTATCTGAAAGTTAAGATTGTCTTTTAACTTTAAATTCTGTAAAATCAAAACGAGTTACAAACTTTTAACATATAATGACACAAAATAAATATTTCCAACTGCTATGAGGCATAAAAAGGAAATACTGGGTCAATGCAAACTCAACAAACATCAGAAAACATCAACATCTGCAGTTCAAGTCCCATAGCACAACCAGTCACTGACAGTCTCCAGACTTTTCAATTTTGTCCCTCAAGCTTGGCTGAGTAGCTGGAAAAACTTCTATCCCAAGCCATCTGCTCTCCATGATATTGCTTGTACAGTCCTGGTGTATCCAAAACATCTTTGAGTCTCCATTGCAAACCACAGTCCACCTTCTAATGGCTTCACTGGCCAATCAGGGATTTCTCACCCTGCTTGATACACTGCATCTCAGCAGCAGCTCCTGGAACTGTGTGCACTTCATGACCCACTCCATTAATGCATTTCTCATGTTTCCTAAAGCAATACCAGGTATACATGACACAGTCATTTTTTTAAATCCAGGGACAAAACAGTGACCTTGAAGAGCAGATTCCTTCATTTCAGTTATTTCCTTTCAAAGGATAGGGGGTGTTGACTTTTAAATCCTAGCAAAAAAAAATTCCTTCTGATAAACATCAGTAGGTACTAGAGCTTACAGTTGCATAGAAACATTTTTTTGTTTTAGCTGTAAAAACAGATTGATCATTCCATTCTTTCCCTCCCTGAATAATATGGTATTAAAGAATTCAGGAAAAGTATACTAAAGTAGAAATAAGAGTACATGTACATTTTGACATACAGTTTAAAATATACATATTCCTTTTTAATCTTTTCTGTTTCAAACTAAATCATATATGCAAGTCTATTTTAGCAAAAAATACATTTTCCTCCCAATTTACTTTGAAGATCATGATTTTTCTTGAATCAGTGAAGAAATTTTTTTTACTCGCTGACACCACGATCAGCTACTTTCTTTATTTCTCTATATACCTCTTTAAAGCTCTTTCTTCTGCATCCTAGTAGCAGGAATCCTCTAACCTAGAATCAATTCTCAAATAACTTCTCTCTCCCTCTCTCTCTCTCTCTCTCTCTCTCTCTTTCTCCCTCCCTCCCTCTCTCAATCTCCCTCCCTTTATCTCTCTTCCTCTCTCTCTCCATATATATGACAGTGTTTTATCTGAGAGAAAGGGGGGGAATGAGCACACCCTGGTCACCTCGGCTTCCTGTCACTACAAATGAACTCCAGATGCATGTGTCAGTTTGTGCATCTGGCTTTACATGGGTAATAATGAATCAAACCCAAGCCAGCCAGCTTAGCAAAAAGCACTTTTAAATGTTAGACTATTTTCAACACCCCTTAATGCACATTTAAATTTAACAAGGCTCATGTGTACTTTAATTCTTTTATCAAGTGAATATTTTAAAGCTCTAGAACCTTATATGAAGTACAAATCAATATCACAGAGAGAATTAGTTTTTAAAGTATGGTCTGGAAATTTGACTTTGTAAGTAAGAAATATAAAATTTTGTCCTCAAAATTTAAATTAATGCATAACATAAATTCATTCATTGAATTAACATTTGTAATCCCCATCCTCCTGAAATTAAGTGTATAGAATGGTGTTTTAAACATCTGATAAGGGACTCTCTGGATTATTTAGCAAACAGGTATTGTGCACAAATTGATAATGAAATTTACAAAGTGTGCTGTCTAAGATACTATTGTAAATGCACTGTAACAAATATGCTATAGATCTCTTAGCAGCTTCTCCACACTGGTTTGATAGAAGAATGGCTCCTGCAAACTAAGGGGAATGAGTGCAAGGAGTGCCACTGTACTGTAATAGAGCTTTTGGCCAGCTGTAGAAAAGGACAAATGAGGACATCTAAGAGAAAGCACAGTACAAATAACAAGAAGAATAAAACAGAAGGGGAGATGAGACAATTGGAGGAAGAGAAATAGAAAAACAAAGTGTTTTATATTACCTTCATATAGATTTTTCATGTCTTCCATACATAAATGTATGGGGACACTTTTCTAACTTTACTCCTGGAAACAAACAGCATGTTTACCTTTCTCCTTAGTGTTTTTCTGTAGGCTGCCTCCCTGGACATCTGGGTGCTCAAATTCTCACCTTAATTTTCTGGTAATAAGACTGCATTGCCTTGTAATTGGCCTTTAGGCCTTATATTTTGCTGTTCTTGCTATGTTTTAAAGTCTAGGATTCACATATAAAAGAAAACAGGTAGTACTTGCCTTTCTGACTCTGCCTTATTTCACTTAATGTGAAGTTCTCCAACCAGTTCTTTTCCTATTCCTGAAAAGGACCTAACTGTGATATTTATAGCTGAAGAATATTCAAATGTGTCTATGCATATTTTTAATTCAACTGATGATGTGAATTTAGATAGATTCCATAGTATGTCTAGTGAGAATGTGGATATGCCAGTCTCTACTATGCTGACTAGATTCCTGCTACTTCAAATCCTTACTGTTTTGTTAAAATAATGAATGTTTGCATTTTAATCTTCCAAATTATAGTGAATAAATAATAATAATAATAATTGACAAGACAAAGGACCTTTTAGGATGATCAGTACTTAAGCTATGAAATCTATTCTCACAAGACTTATACTCTTGACATATTTTTAACATTTTAAGAAAAAAATTAACTTTGAAGTTGTTTGAAAATGAAGTAAGAGCTGTTTCTGAGCTAATGCTAAATTGAACAAAATAGCTTCAAGTATCTGAAAATTAATATTGAGAACATTTAGTGATATTTTAAAGAACTATTAAAACAAATCTCCTACTGTGTAGAACTGTAGAAATATGGGGAGGATTTGAGGCAGCTTAGGACAGACTAGCAGTAGTATTAAACTCTTTAAGTAGGATTACTTTTTGGTTTATAAATCGGCTTAATTGTCATAGGAAAGAAGTAAAAATGCCACAACTTGCAAACTAAAGTATTTCGTTCACATGGTCACCCAAGGACACTATTTGTGTAATTGTTCTGCTCTCTAAGAAACTGAAATATTTTCTTCCAAGTTTGTCATGAGTCCAACAAGTATTATGGCCAATCCCCCCTTCCAGACTGCATATATTATCAATTTTGTGAATATACAGAAGGACTGAAATGTTTAGGAAAAACTTCCATAAATGAGTGCACATTTATTGATAGAGTCGGAAATAATTGAGTTGTCAGTATTAGTTTTCATTATGGGTTGCTTTTTAGAAAATGCAAATGGACACACTGATTTAGCTATTTACCTATTCATAATAGGTTTAGGGTCATATGGAATTTGTCAAAGAGATATGTAGAGTGACCAATTAAATTTTACTTGGAGAATAAATAGCAAATATACTTTTATTATATCTCTCAAACATTGTATGAGGTATACCATTACTATGTTATTCTCATTAATTTATCAGAAATTCAAATTAATGGAGTTCCATAAAAGTTATTTGTCCATCCCTGGTAGTTCATTTTAAAGAATTTAAAAAAAATTGTTACTTTCAGATGCCCTTCTTCAAACAGTAAATCTGGTTGTTTAATTTGTGAAATCCTTTTTAAAATTGCTCTCATTTTTCATGCATTTGGGTAGGACTGAGATATCTTTCCTAAAAATAATAATTCTTTGAACAGAACGGTAAATTTATGGTTGCAAATTTTCGACTGTTGAGTCCTTTGCCTCATAACCATTAAAAACAGGGCACATGCATGATGAGGAACAAGGAAAAGGAGATATATTGAGAGAAAGGTGGAAAAATGCCCCAGAGGGCCAGAACAAACATGCTTAGGATTTCAGCCAACATTTAAAACAGAAAACCTGTCAGTGAATTGAGAGACTGTAAAAGGGATGGAATGAATTGGAGTAGGGAAGGAACGGGAGGGTGGGTGTACTTATACAATAAAATAAAGTAATAATGAAATGATATCATAATGTCATAACGTCCTAAATGTCATACAGTAAGCTCCTAAAGAAGCTGAGGGTGCCACCTGATAAGAGGGGCCATGAATAGAACGGGAGAAAGCCTAACGCCAACAAAAATTGCTTAGGCCTGTGTTTCTCTGTCCCAGTTATTGTTTTTTTTTTTTCCCACAGCGAGCTGTTGTTCAAAGTGACCCATGCAGTCCACAAAATGAGCCTGGCTTTTGTCAGAGGTCTTGAATACCTGTCCCAGGCCTAATGCAAGACCCCATTGCTGAAGAAAGCACCCAGTATCATCAAACAACCCTGAGAAATCCTGTTAGATCCAGAATGGTAACCAGGTCCCAGATGGTAGCATGTGTTGGGCTGAAAGGTGTTACATGAGCTGCCAGGGGAAATTGGTCAATGATATTTGGAGAAAGCAGAGACCACTGATATACAATAAAGACAATTTCACAAGAATGCTGAACACACTGCTATATGGAAGAGACCAGAAAGTCAAGAAGTGCTCATCTGGGAAATAGTGGTGCTAAACTGAGGAGGGTAATCAATGGCTAACTGTTTGGCTAAGAGATCCACTCAGTGACAAGGAACCCTTAATTAGAACTGGGATCCATGGCAAAATCTTATGGGGACTAAGAATCCTGGCTACAAGGGGAAATTCCCACTACCAGAGTGCTACAAAGAGGCCATACCCATTAGAATCTTGCCAAAACAGCATTGTTTGTCTCATTTAACCTATACTGATCTCACTATCTGATGGAGATTCTGTTTGCATTTTTCAGAAGGCAGTGAAAAAGCCAGGGACAACCCAATTCTACCAACAAGACATGGGATGATGGCTGACATCCTGGCAGGAGATGAACCATCCTGGCCTATCATACAGTTCCCAAATGAAACCCATGAGAAAGTGACAAGATAAACATGAGACCAATCATCACAGCAAGTCAGAAAACCCATAAAACACCAATGGAGACAGACATCAATGACACCCATCACAATACAAAGAAGACATCCAGAGACACTTAAGATCTTAACAATAAAACAGACTTAAAACTCACCCACCATGACTCAGGTAACTGAGTGGAAGAGAGGGCAGAAAGAACGTAAGAGCCATTGTAGGGGAGAAAATCCAGAGACATTTCTCTCCTCAGCAACAACACACAAAGAGGAAAAGAAAAATAACTGGCTACTTCTGGTGAAGTTTACAACCCCCTACCCTTTGGGACAGATCCAGTATGCACATCAAGGTGGAACCCCAGTGGGTAGGGGACAGAGACAAGAGAAATGGAGTCACTATCACAAGATTTGCTCCTACAATGCATATAACTATTCATAATAAAGAAATTAATTCAAAAGAAAAAGAAAAAAGGAAAATACATATTTTCTGTGTAGAACTCACAGAATCCGGTAGCTTTAGCAATGACGGTCTGAGAGCAATTGCCCCAAGTGGGAGCACTTCTGGTAGAATAGTAAGGACATTTTATTATTAAAGGTGTAACTACTCCTTCAACCTTCTAGCATATCTTTAGGTGTTGGGTGATCTCTTGACCAGGAGAGTAATTGAAGGCTTCATTGGGTTAGCTCTTAAGGGGGATGATCATAGCCCTAATACTTCCCTTTTATACCTGGTGTTGCTGTCATCATTCTAGTTGCTGCGCAGGAAGAACCCAAACAAAAGTGGCTTGTGGAGGAATGGGTTTATTTGGCTTATGGACTCGAGGGGAGACTCCATCCTGGCAGGGAAAACGATGGCATGAGCAGAGGGCTGGACATCACCTCTGCCACAGCACTGCAAACAGCGGCAGGAAGGTGTGCCAAACACTGGCAAGAGGAGATTGAATGCAATCCAGAAGGCAAGGTTGGAGAGGTGGTAGGAAACAACTCACAATTCAGGGGTTAGCCCAGGAGGAGCTACAACTGTCCACTACTCCATGGGATGTAAGAGGGTCTCCCCCTCTGAGCACCTATTCTGGGTTTTGGCAAAACAGTTAAAGATATGATCACACACCTGGTGTGTGCACTGAGGAGGCAGAGGTAGAACAACACTCAATAGTGAATTCCTGGTCAGCAGGGCTAGAATGAGACATATATATATATCCATTACGTTTTTTTCTCCCTTCCAAACAGTTGAATTGTCTTTTTATTCTTTTGTTATTTGAACAAAATGCTGGAATGTTAAAGTCACAGAGCACTCAATGATTCTTAACCAATAACACAAGTCTCTCAGAGATTCAATTCCGCCCCTCCAGCTCGGCTACTCACAGTCCGGGAAAACGTCATCTGGTGCTGGCAGCTCGCCTTGGCACCCATCCATAATCCTGGAATTCTTTGGGTCTCCATTGCAACCCACAGTTCATCCTCATGGCTCCATCGGGCTCCATGCAGGCAACCTTGCACACCTGCTTCACACG
>PVHP010011537.1:0-44883 GCA_004024765.1 Zapus hudsonius | reverse complement strand
CCCCACAAACAAATGAATGTGTTCTCAGTGATCAATACTCAGCTGATGGCAGTTCGGGAATTAAAACTTTGCTGGACCTGTGTTGTTGGGGGCGGGCTTATGGGGTTATAAGGCAGCTTCCCCTTGCCAGTATTTGGCACACCTTCCTGCCGCTGTTTCCAGTGCTGTGGCGGAGGTGATGTCCAGCCCTCTGCTCATGCCATCGTTTTCCCTGCCAGGATGGAGTCTCCCCTCGAGTCCATAAGCCAAATAAACCCATTCCTCCACAAGCCGCTTTTGCTTGGGTTCTTTCTGCACAGTAACTAGAAAGCTGACCACAACACCTACACAAGACCTTCATAACAGGAGGAAAAGAAGACTCAAAATAGAAGAGGGACTAATTGGAAGGGGGAGGGATTTGATGGAGGTGGATTTGAGGGGGAGCATGGGGGTGGGGGAAGGGAATGATCATGGTTTATTTCTTTTCTATACTTAAGGAAGCTGTCAATAAAAAGTTTTTTAAAAAATACACAGATGAGCCCTGCATTCTCCTCTGGCTTCTGCAATACCACTACTACTGGTACTTCTGCTGCTGCTGCTATAGTCCACCACTGTGACTATGACTACCACTACTACTACTGTTACCACCACCACTGTGACTAGGACTACTATTACTATCACCACCACTACTACTATTTCCACCTCCACTACTACAACCATTACTACAGCTGCTGCTACTACACACACACACACACACACACACACACACACACACACACGTCAAACTTTCAATTTTTTGTGATTATATGTGTGTGTGTATGTGTGATTTCCAGGTCGTATCTCTGACCTGGAACTCCCCCTGTAGTCCCAGGCTGGCCTTGAACTCACAGCCATCCTCTGATACTGCTTCTGAGTGCTGGGATTAAAGGTGGGTGTATGCCACCACGACCGGCGTCCATCCTATATTAATCATCATGCGACATACCAAGAGCCATTAGCTATAACTCTAAATGAGAGAATCATATAGAATGTCAATGGTATCTCATTTTTAAAATTTGTCTTCTTAGCCAGGATGCTCTCTAAAGGAGCTCACAGGACAGTGTGTGTGTGTGTGGGGGGGGGATCAGACATCCCCCATGTGGGGAGGGAAGGGGCTCTTTAACCAGAGGCAGCAGCAGGCTGGTCTCTGCAGTTCCAAAGGGAGTCAATCTGCTGCTGAGATCCTTACTGAATCACAACAGAGGTAAGACTGCCTGGGTTTTGAGGGTTACATAGGAGCTACAGGCTGGAGAAGTCTGAGGAGGAAAGTCCCACTACAGGAAATAGCGTGTACAGAGGCCTTGAGGTGTGAGCTGGGGGTGCGCCATCAGACCCTGCCGGCCAGCCCAGGAGAACAGTGTTAACTTCTGCCCAGGGGCCAAAACTAACACACCCTCCAGCATCCTCCCTGCCACCTCTATGCCTGACCCTGGAGGTCTTCTCAGCCCATCAATCAACAGCCTAAATTTACTGGGTGACCAAGACTGAGTTCTGAACTAACAGCACCGTCCAGTCCTTCACACCTACCAAGGAAAGAGGCCCTGTATCACTGAGAGAGGAAGTCATCTGGTTCACCTCAAACACACCAGTGCAGGCTCAGAGGGAGACCAGAAGAAACATCGACTCTGTGGACAATGGGTGGGGCCTGGTTATGCCAGCCATATGCGTGCTCATACATGTGTACTCATACGGATGCACGCAAAGTGCATGCACACAGCCCTTGGCAGCCTCATCAGTGAGTTGGGGAGGCTTCAGACTCCCTTGCCTGGGCTAGAACCTTGAAAGTGGAGAAAGCCCGGGGTGCTGGTGCACACCTGTAATCCCAGGGTTTGAGAGGTAGAGACAGGAGGATCATAAGGTTGAGGCTAGCCTGGACTACACTACAAGCCCATGTCTCAAAAACAGAAACAAATAACAATGAAACAGAAAAAATGGAAATTCTTTTAAAGAATATTTATTTATTTATTCATGAGAGGGAAAGAGGCAGATAGAGAATGGGTGTGCCAGGGTCTCCAGCCACTGCAAACAAACTCCAAATGCATGTGCTACCTTGTGCATCTGGCTTTACATGGGTGCTGGGGAACAGGGTCTTTAGGCTTTGAAGGCAAGTGCCTTAACCACTTAGCAGTCTCTCCAGTCCAACTAAGGGAAGTTCTTGAATTTAAAAGTATAATATCTGAAGCCAGGCATGGTGGCACACACCTTTAATCCCAGCATTTGGGAGGCAGAGGTAGGAGGTTTGCTGTGAGCTTCAGGCTAACCTGAGACTATATAGTGAATTCTAGGTCAGCCTGGGCTAAAGTGAGACCCTACCTAAAAAAAAAGTATAATATCTGAAATGAAAATTTCACTGATAAAGTTAGCTGGGTATGGTGGTGCATGCATGTAATCTCAACACTTGGGACGCTAAAGCAGTGAGTTCAAAGCCATCTTGGGTCATGTAGTGAAACCTTGTCTCAAAAAAGAAAATAAATAATAAATAAATGGCTTCCAGGAGTAGTGGTCTTTGAATCCCAGAATTCAGGAGGCAGAGGTAGGAGGATCTTGGTGAGTTCAAGCCCAGCCTGAGACTACATAGTGAATTCCAGGACAGCCTGGTCTAGATTGAGACCCTACCTTGAAAAAAAAAAAAAGTCCAGGGAAGGAGATTAAAAAAAAAGGCTTGTGGGGGGGGGGTTCTGGGGGCGGGAGATCACTAGTTCATTGCTGCTGGGAAGGCAGGATGGGAACTATTGCATACTGGGCAGGGGGCTTCTTTCAGGAGTGATGAAATGCTCTGAAGTAGATAATAATGGACAACGCTGCCAATATCACTGTGATGGTTGAATCCAGGTGTCCCCCACAAACGAATGTGTTCTGTATGCTTGATCCCCAGCTGATGGAAATTTTGGAATTGGAACCTTGTTGGAGGGGTGTTGTTGGGGGTGGGCTTATGGGGGTTATAGCCAGCTTATAACCTGGCCAGTGTTTGACACACCTTCCTGTCGATGTTTGCCTCTGCTATGGTTGGAGGTGATGTCCACCCCTCTGCTCATGCCATCGTTTTCCCTGCCGTTTTGGAGCTTCCCCTGGAGTCCAAAATAAAGCTAATTCCTCCCATCAGCTGCTTTTTGTTGGGTTCTTTTCTGTGCAGCAAAGAGAGAAGTTAACTACAACAGTCACTAAATAATGGTAAATTTTATGTTTTGTGTATTTTAACAGAATTTTAAATGAGTGGATGAATTTTAAAAGTCGTAATGATTATTGTAGAAGGGTCAGTGATGCCTGTCATCCACCAATATTTTCAAGACCTAGACCAGGGAGAGTGTGGTGGGCTTGGGGTAATAAAGCACCAGCCTAGTCATCAGACCCAGGTGATTTCTTAGAACCAGAAATGGGACAGTGAGGCACCCAGCAGAGTCCTTACTCAAAAGAGCAGGCAGTCCAGCATCTCAGGGGGACCTAGGGACATAAATTATTTGGCTGTCAGCCTCCAAATCTGCTTTCCCAAATGGGAGTCATCCTTCCCTGAAAAGGCCTTGTCAGAAGGCAAGGGCCCAGGTCTGCCTCAGAAGGGTCTTCCCAGTCCCTTCCCCTCAACCTTACCCCTTTCTGTACAGTGGGCAGTCAGTCAGGTTCCCTGGCCAGGGGCTTCCCATCTTGAAGGAGTGTTCTGAGAGCCGGACACAGTGGAGATGCTCTTATTGGTAGGGGACAGGTGGAGGGGGGAGTGGGAGGAGGAAAGAAATGAGGAGATTCATTCATTGAGGAAGGTTTTACAGTTTTACTACATATTAAGTGAAGAAGAAAAGAGAGAAAAGTCAACGGGTGGGGATGTATGTATCGCCTGCACTTGGTAAACCTCAGGGGGCTGTCAGGTGGGGTGAGGTCCTGGCAGGGGACCCTGGGGAAGGCATGTTGGTGAGTGATCATGGTTCAGATCACAAGGATGTCCACTGGTATTCTCTTTCAGAGACCAGGTGGGGGGTCTGGTCCCTGACAGGCCACCATCCCTGTAAAAGCCCTGATTTATGGTCCAGCCGCCTGCGGACCATGATGTCGTCTGTACTTTTGTTTATTTATTTGTGAGAGCCAATCGGGCTCTGGCTCCTCCGTCCCTCTGTCTGCATGTGTTCTAACTTCACACGATGAAGGAGCCGGATGCCTCGGGATTATTCTGCATGAAATGGCTGTGAAAAGCTATGTGGCCCGTGTTTGATTTCACCTCTTGTTACAGTGTAATTTGTTATCCTTGAAGCCTGCAGCAGCTGGAGGTCCCGAGGAGCAGATGTTCCCGGGGGAGGCCAGGACTCTCCAGGCAGCAATGGTGGCAGCATTGTGGTGGCTTCTGACTTACAACTGGGACAAGCTTATGGAACCCTGTCAGCCTTAGCTTCCCTCTCTAAAATGGGGAAGAGGCTACTCTCTTGGACTTTTCATCACTGCGATATAAATACCTTAAGGCAGGACAGATTTATTTTAGCCCACAGTCTCAAAGGTTTTAGTTCTGTTGATCCTAGGCCTGTGATCAAGTATCATCATGATGGCAGGAGCAAGTGACAGAGACAGGGAGCAGGAGAGAGGGACTGAGAAAGACCTTTGGACAAGACACATAGGAAATCAGTGCCTCAACTATGGAAAGTATCAATAGCAGCAATAGCAATTGCTGCTATTATAGGTTCTAAGGCATGAACAGATGTGAACTGGGCAAAGATGTGCTTTGTTTTATGTGTGTGTGTGTGTGTGTGTGTGTGTGTGTGTGTGTGTTGCGTGGGAATGCATGTGTGTGCAGATGCCCACATCCCATATGAGTGTATGCAGAACCCAGAGAACAGATGTCCCTCTCATATCCTTGCCTGGGCATTTTCTTGAGACAAGGTCTCTTCTTCAACTTGGCGTTGTTGCTCCTCAGCAAGCTCCAGCAATTCTCAGGTCTCTACCCTTCATGGGCTGGGGGTTACAGACATGTGTGGTCACACTCAGCTTCTTACATGGGTTCTAGAAGAGTCCAACTTGGTAGTCTCCTGCCCAAGGCTCTCATGTTTAAGCAGCAAGTACTCTTAACATTGAGCCCTCTGCTCTGCCCCTAAAGATGTGCAACACAGCATAAAGACACGGAGGCCATGACAGGACTATCATTTGCTGCAGCCCAACTGTAAGAAAGCGGGAAGTGCTCAGAGAGTATGATGGCTAATTCCTATCGTCAATTTGACTGGATTAAAAATCAACCAGATCCGGGTGTGGTGGCTCATGCCTTTAATCCCAGCACTTTGGAGGCAGAGGTAGGAGGATCACCATGGATCACTCCATAGTGAATTCCAGGTTAACCTGGGCTAGAGCAAGACCATACCTTTAACACCCCCCCCAAAAAAAGAATCACCTAGAAGATTAATGAAGCCCATCTCTGTGTGTGTCTTGAGGGCATTTCCAGAGAGGATTAATTAACCAGGGAAGAACTTCTTTGAATGTGGGTGACATCATCCCATGGGCTGGGGGCCCAGATGGAATACAGATGAAAACAGAGCAGGTGAGTAGAGCTCCGTCATTCCTCTTTCCTCTGCTTCGGGGCTGCTGTGCTGTAGTTGAGTGGCTCCGCCATGCCTTCACCATGATCCGCTGAACCCTCTGATGCTGCATCAAGAGAAGTCTTTCCTTGGTGTGGCAGTTTGAATGTGGTCGTTTGAATCTATGGCCCCATAGACCTTGTGTTAGCCAGGGTTCTCTAGAGGAATAGAGCCAAGAGGGAGAATTGTAGTAAAAAGGGGTTTATTGAGGTAGCTTACGACAGTCCCACAATAGCAGTCTGCAGGCTTGAGGGTCAAGGAACAGGTGCTGCTCAGTCCACATGGCTGGAGGCCTCAGCAGTTCCAACCCAACACTGAAGGCCTGGAGGCTACCTGGAGAGCCGCTGGCTGGTCTTCAGTCCATGATGGAAGGCTGAGGAAATTTGGTTTCAAAGTGGAGGAAGGGTAGGAGAGCAGGATGTGTGTACAAGTCACGACAAGCCCCAGCAGCCAGCAAGAGGAAGGAAGAGAGAGATTCCTTGCCCTCAAGCTTCCTTATATCCAGTCCCCTTCTGGCCCGTCCACTCTGGGGGAAGGGCTCACTCTGGAGGAGGGACCTCCTCCTTTTATCAATCCTTCCTGTAGGCAAACTCAGAGACCCACCCAAGATTACTGGGGATTACTAAACAGGTCAAATTGACAATAAATGTAACCATCACAAACCCAGATGTTTTATAAAAATTGAGCTTGCAACTTCAGCTCCTAGCAGGCAGATTCCTGCACTGGGGGGCACGTCACTGGGGGAGGGTCTTGGAGTCCAGCCCTAAGGTGTGTCTGGGGACAGATCTGAGTAGGTGTGTTCAGAGCAGTGTGAGCTCTGGTGGTCTGTGCTTGCTGGTGGTGCTGGTGTTGGCTTTTCTCTCTCTCTCTGCTAGGTGGATGTATGATGGAGTGAGCCAGCTTCTTTCACCATTGATGGAACTTCCCCTGGAGCTGTTACCCTAAAATAAACTCCTTTTTCCCATAAGCTATGTCTGGTTGGATGCTTGTCCCAGCAATAAAGAACTGACTACAACACTCAGTTGGTTGGTTTGCTTGATTGATTTGGGGAGAAGGATGTGGAATCAGGTATTTCATCACAGTAACATGAATAGCAACTAATATGGAGAGGAAGCCAGAGAAGAGCACAGGGGGTCATAAGTGCCAGAGGGAGCCATAGGAGAGCACTGAGCAGAGGGACATGACCTGAATCCCCAACAGTCTCCACACTCAGGGCTGAAGGAGAAGCCAGGTCAAGTCCATAGCAGCTGTGGGACCTGTATTAGTTTCCTACATCTTCCCAAGCACAGGACTACAAACTAGTTGTCTTAAAATAATGGAAATTAGCTGGACAAATTAGCTGGACGTGGAGGCGCACGCCTTTAATCCCAGCACTCAGGAGGCGGAGGTGGGAGGATCACTGAGAGTTCAAGGCCACCCTGAGACTACATAGTGAATTCCAGGTCAGCCTCAGCTAATGAGAGACCCTACCTCAAAAAACAAAACAAAACAAAAAAAGGAACAAACAATGCAAATGTATTCCCATAGTCCTGGAAGTTACCATTCCAAAATCCAAGTGCTGCCAGCTGTGCCCTCATGGAAGGTTACAGGAAAGGAGCTATCCTTGCTTCCTTCCAGCTTCAGCTGGCAGCCACCAGACCTTAGCATTCGCTGTCTGGTAGCTGTGTTACTCCAATCTTAGCTGTTATAGTCACACAGCTTTATTTCCTATGTCTTTATACCTTTTCCCTCTTATAAGAACATTCGCCATCAGCCATACGGGAGTTAGGGAAGAACTTCTTTGAATGTGGGTGATACCATCCCATGGGCTGGGGTCCCAGATGGACCATCTGGGTACAACCTGCACCTATCTATCTGCAAAGCCCCTATTTCCTATAAGGTCATGTTAACAGGTACCTAGAGTTACGACATCACATTTTGGGAGACGGATGGAACACAATTTAGCCTACAACTTGCCCCAATGACTGCTTTGTCCTTAATCCCTCAGACAACAGAGCTCAGGGGCTCTGGATCTCAGGACCCATTCAATGAGGCATGTCCCCTACTTTGGACTGGATGTACTGCCAGTCACATTATTGAAGGAACAAAGAAGGCCCCAGAGAATACGGGCAGCATGAAGATATGACCAGAAAAGGAAGAAGGAATGGCTGAGGCCATGTCCCATAGCAGAGATAGGAGGCCAGAGCTGGAGCAGGCCTGGGATGAGGAGGAGTGGTTTCAAAGCTCTCAGGGAGGGATGATGTCATATCCATCCCACTGCACTGCCAGAGGCTGGGAAGTGCAGGCTGGCTGCCAGAAAGCTTAGGCATGTAGCAGAAGCCACATGGGTGGCAATGAGACAGATCAGAGGGACCCAACTCTCCCCAAAGGCACTTGGCCTGGGTCAAGCACTGTTGATAATGTTAATTCTATGATAAGTCTTTACTGTAAACACTTGTTAATGTTTTTTTTCCTGTGAATAAGAAAAACTGTTAGAGCAGTTCTTTCAGCCTCTTAAATGACAGCTGACAGACCCTTCCCTTCAGCCTGTCTGCCTTGAGCAGGGAGCTGTTGAGTAAGCATCCCCTCTTTGGCTACCAGCTGGACTCCAGTGGCTTTGAAAATCCCAGAGTTACTCCGAGGAAGCCCCCCCCCCCAGGCTGGAAGGACCCCCTGCAATCACAGCTGCTGGTGAAATACAACTCTTGCACCTGCTTTGGAAGACTCCTCTGGAAAGACAGGCCTGGTGAACTCCAGAGGGTTCTGATCACCCATCAGCTACTTGCTCTCAGGACAGGACCTTCAGCGACTCAGCAGAAAGCTTGGGATTGGTGCAAAGCAAAATTTGCCATTGATGGAGCCAGATGCTGTGCACGTGTGGGCTGTGACTGGTAGGCTTATAATCTGTGTGGAGGAAAGGGTTTATTTTGGCTTACAGACTCCAGGGAAAGCTCCATGATGGCAGACGAAAACATGGCATGAGCAGAGGCTGGACATCACCTCCTGGCCAACATCAGGTGGACAACAGCAGCAGGAGAGTGTGCCAAGCACTGGCAAGGGGAAGCTGGCTAGAACAACTAGCCCCCAACAACACACTGCCTCCAGGAGGCTCTAATCCCAAATTGCCACCTGCTGGGGAACCTTGCATTCAGAACACATGAGTTCATGGGAGCCACCTATTCAAAGCACTGCAGGCAGCTGACAGTTCCAGAGAGTGGCCAAGGCAGTGCAAGAAGTTAAGTCTACAAAGGATGACAGAAGTATCGTGAGAGATAGCAAAGAAGCTGAGGCTATAGAAGACCCAAAGGTGGGAGCCAAGGCCGTGAAGACCACATGACTCAGTCTCTTAGAAGAGTTAGAAGCGCTGCTAAGGGTTAAAGAATCAAGGGTCCCAACATGCAAAACCCAAGAGCTAGAACTCTAGTAGCTGGTGTTGGGACTCTAAGCTCAGAGCCATACAACCTTGCCTGGAGGATCTAGAGTAACCTCTGTCTTTGAAAGCCTGGAGCCCCAAGCCTGCCGATCCCAAGGCTTAGAGTTGTAAGGTTCTAGATTAGGACTTGTGAGCCTCTAGGTGGCCAGTGCTAAGGGCTGTTCCTTGCCTGTCATAATTCTAACTTGGATAGAGCAAAAGAACCCCAGCCAGTCATTGGTGACTAGAGATCAGGTTAGGCCAATGCACCTGGTGGGGAATATTGCACTCACTGGCATATTTGGCCAGCCAGCTAGATGTCCTCCAAGAGTCACAGAAATGAGGGGGCTGTTTAGAAGGCCCCAGCTTTCTCTCTACAGCCTGAAAAGCAGAACCAGAACTGGATGCACTTCTGCACTGGATCAGAGAGGACAGAGACTACCCTCCCCCCCCCAAAAAAAAAAAAATCTCACAATTAGGGGCTGGAGTGATGGCTCAGCGGATAAAGTTCTCTGAGTTTGGATCCTGGCTGGTCTTCTCTCTGGGTAGGAGTTTCCACATGACCGGTATGCTCCATTTGTCTCTGTGAACAGTGGTATTCTCTTCTTCCTAATGTTCATGGGTAGGTACATACCTTCTTGAGTGGTCTGAGTGGATCATAGCACCCACTAAAAAACCCTGGATGCTATGGAAGGCATTTGTCATCCCAGCCGCCACTTTGGGCCAGGAAGGAGGTGGAGACAGGAGAATCCCTAGTGAATGCAGCTGTTAACAACGTGAGACCCTGGCTCCAAAGAAGTGGAATGCAGGGATGATTCCAGAAAGTTCTATTCTGATCTCCACACATGTGCTGTGGCACATGTGCCAATGTGTGGGCACACACACACACACCTAAAAAATCAAAAGATTTCACAGTGTGTCCACAGCAGGATGACCACTAGAGCATGTCTCCTGCCTCCCACCCCACACCTAACCCGTCCAGATGCTCCCTCCTCTGGGTGTCTTCTGAGGCTGCCCCACAAAGATCATAGGATACACAGTGATGACGTCAATAGAAAAGAAAGGTGTGAAGATGGGCGAGTGTGATAACTCCCATGTGACAGCCAGGAAGGTGTGCTAATACCTGAGGGCTTGAAAGAAATATCCAATTTGTCCAACCTTGGGCAGAGCAAATGTTCCATTAAATGAAAACTTCCAACAGATGACAAGAGATGGGATGGGCGTGGAGGGTGACAGTGGAGTTCCGCGCTCCTCGGAAGGGTGGAAGGTGGCAGATGGGATCTGGAAGAGGACAGGAACAGCTGTGAGTACATGTGTGTGTATAGGGAGAGACACAACCTTGAAGGGACAGGAAGCCAAGAGGAGGAGTAGGAGGGCTTGATTGAAGGAAGGGAGCTCTCAGATATGGGCCAAAGTTGAGGCTTGGCTGAGGGAGTGAGTGGTACCCCAGTTTTAAGTTCAAATGAACCAACTGTTATGTCAAGGTCCACAGACAACCCAGGCCAAAAGAGGTCTTCATGGACATGGCTGGCGGGAAGCAGAGGGTGAGGGCTAGCCTCAGGCTCTTGGGGCTAGAAATACACCCAGGAGCTGAGGCAGGCAGAAAAGACACTTATCACTACTTCTCTCAGCATTTGGCTTCCTGGATTTGTGGCCGAGGACACACAGCCAGCTTTCCCTCAAGAGCAGCCGCACCTGACTCTGAAGCCCAAACCACGAATCCATCAGAAGAGCATGTGATTGGGCCAGATCAAGCCACATGTCTACCTTGAGCCAATCAGGAGCCAGGGCCATGGTAAGGCAAACATGGTACTCAGGGCTCCAGCTCTCAGCCTGGCCTGTGGGGAAGAGTTGGGTCACTCAGATCTCTCCAGAAGGTATGCACCTACCTCTGGACATTAGGGAGAAGAGGAGACCCCTGTTCACAAAAATTCAAAGGAAGCACACAGGTCATGAGGAACACCCTACCCAGAGGGAAGACAAGCCAGGATTTGAAAAGTAAAAAAGCAGCAGACACATTCCAAAGCCCCACCACAACAGGCCATGGAGGCCGAGGTCTCTGCAGGGTTGGCTCCCCACTCTGTGGTGACGGGAAAGGAGTGGGAACAGACAGCCGCCTGGGCTGCCTGGCACAGCAGGGAACCCCTCCTTCCCTTCCCACTCCTGTTCTGCTCCAAGCTCTGAGCCCCTGAGCCTCCCTCTTATCTGTCATCTTCCAAGTGGGGGGCACAGTTGGCTTTGCCTGCCAGGAATGAGGGGCTGGCCCAGGCACGGTTCCTTATAACAGGGTCCCAAGACTTGAGGGTCCTATCACTTCAATATGCCCACTGTCATTCAGGTTGCTGACTGAGACACCCAGGTGCTGGCCCGGTCTTCCACTTGCCTCCCAGCTGTGTTCATGTTTGTCTGTCAGATGTAAACTCTCCCCCTGTGGTGAACTTCTGGCTCACAGGCTAGAATTCTGTCTGCCTAGGTCTCTTCCCAGGCGTGGCCACTAGCTAGCTGATTCTCAAAGGCCTGGGAACCACGTGCCCCTTGGGGAGACTGGAGTCCTGAGTTCTTTGTTTGCATCCCTGTCCCAGCCTAAGCCTGGGGCTGCTTGGGACACCCCATTCCTCTGGAATCTCTATTTGGGTTTGGTTTGGGGTTGAAGTTTGTTTCCACTCAAGGCAACTTGATCCCAAACCAGCCTCCATGCCCCTCTGCCCCAGGCATGCCTGCCCCTTTGGTGGGAGCTTGCCTTGGCCCACATGCTGACAGGGCAGGCGCTCAGACCTCCCACGGAGGGCAAGGGAGGCTTGGCGGACTTTGATGTCCTGAAAGGAGACCCCCAGCCTCAACCCCCTCTCTCTCAGTAAGTAAATAAGTCCCAGCCTGCGAAGACCAAGTGCCACCCAGTGGAAGAAAAGAGAAACAGGCTTAGGGAGAGGGAATAGTTGGGGGTCTAGATACCTCCTGATCGACTTTTCATGTGACCTAGAAGACACCCAACCCCTTGGGAAGGAGGCTGAAATGGACAGTCTGACAGATGGGCCATATGGCCACTACAGTCTCTCCCAGAGGATTAAAGTCCTTTGTTTTGAATGTGTCTACTGTGCTGCAGACTACAAAGTGAATTAAATTTAGCCCCAGGAGCAGTTCTGGAGTCTAGAGTGCAGTTTTCTCCGCCCCAGATGAGGAAACTGAGGCCCAAGCAATATCATGAATGCCCAGACTGATTGTCAGGGAGGGTGTGGCGGGTGGTGGTGCTGGCCGGGTAAGAACTGCTTTGCTCAATGGGCCTGTCTGTCCCTGCCAGGCCGGAACTGGAGTTCTCAGCCACAAATTTGTTCTGAGACAACAGCATTTCCTGCTGTCCACTTCTGACCCTCATCAAGTCCCCAAGCTTCCCAGAGCCTCATCTCAGGAGAGAGTTTAGAAACTGACCCCCATGCAACCTGACAGCCAATGGATCCCCTACAAACCCCACATCCTTGCCTTGTCTGACGCTGGCAGCCAGACAAGTGTCACAAGTGGTTATCTGGGAGTGGACACTGATGGGGGGGGCGGGGAGCATGGAGCAACAGAGCTGGAATCAGACTCAGTCTGTCCATCCTGCCAGACCTGAGAACATTCAGCTCTCCCCAGCGAGGACCACAATGTTCCCTTTGCGTTTCTGGCTAATTCTGGACAGGCCTTTTCGTGCATTGCATAGAAGGTGGACTCCAGGGTACAACTTAGCATTTTTTGGTACAGAAGCGCTGGGGATTCTGGGATTCCATAGGCAAAGATTCCCTGCTGCAAACGGAATTTCTGCTTTTAACATAATAGAAGCCTCAGATATCATTGTTGTGGCTTCCTGGGATTCCATAATTGTAGGAATCTGGGGTTACATCAGTCTATCCATTATCCTGTGATTCTGAGATCCTAGGATTCTAATTCCTGAGGGAGCGCTCATGCTGTGAGGAATAGGAAAAAATAGCCGGGAGGGGCTGGTGGTGGAGAGGTGGCTTTTCCACCCTGAGACTTCTAACAATGACAGCCATGTGGTGTTTGATTTTGCACTGTGTTCAAAAGGCAAGCGCTGGGCTTGGCCAGCCACATCAGAGTGTGAGTTCACTCACCCAGGGTAGAACTCGTGGGGGTGATGGTGGGGGTGGGGGCAGGAGTGGCACCCCATTCCCAGCCTAGAGATGGCCAGAACTCCATCCCCTTCAGTCTGAGCCTGTCTTGGGAAGCAGACTCCTATATTCCTCTTCCTGGGTCCCATGTTCCAAGAGTCCCAAGTGCAAGGATGGACAGGGCAGACCAAAACAACGTAGCGTTTGGATGAGGGCAGGAGCAGGCAGTAAGAATTAATTCTTTTTAAAAATATTTGTTTGAGAGAGAGAATGGAACATAACATCAGGGGCTCCTGCCTCTGCAAACAAACTCCAGACACATGCACCATTTTGTGCATCTGGCTTTACGTGAGTACTGGGGAATCGAACCCAGGCTGTCGGGCTTTGCAAGCAAGTGCCTTTAACCACTCAACTATTTCTCCAGCCCCAGCATAAATTAATTCTGTTGAGATATGGAGATAGTCAGGGAGCAATTTGACCTGTGCAGGGAGTTGGGGGCAGCAGAGGAGCAAGAGTGAAGTTCCAACAGCCTGGGAAATGACAGTGGGGTCCATGTCTCTGGAGCCTGGGAGGTGGGTGGCAGTGGCTTTGATGAGGGAGAATCAGGTTGGAATAACTGGCTGAGAGGAAAGGAAAAGAATAAAAGATCTGGAAGAAAGAAAGGGTAAAAATACAGAAAGGACTAGAATAAAAAGGAATGTACTATTCACACATGCAGCCCCCCCCCCAGGCAGATCTCAAGGCACCATGCTGAGTGGTGGGTAATGTTGATCTCAGCTGGGCATATTGACACGTTCCTATAGGAACAGGAAGGCTTAGGCAGGAGGGTCATGAGTTCAAGGCCAGCCTATATTACATAGTGAGACCTGCCTCAAGAAAAACAAACACTGATTTGTATGGTTCCACTTATATTATCATGTTGAATAATCAAGTCACAGAGATGGAAGATTGATTCGGAATGTCAGCAATATGGCCAGGTGGATGGAATCAGGAGTGGTGGGCAGTTACCTCCAGAGGATGGAGGGGAGCCAGGCAGCAAGTGCAGAGGGACAGTGACTACAGGGACAGTGACTCCTTCATAGGATGGAAACAGCTGGGCTTTGACTGTTGTCATGGCAGCCTGTGTACATGTGCTGAAATGACACACTGCTACATGCACACACCTTACCTAATTCCATGTTGTATTCCACTCATGTATGATTGGACCGTTGCTGGTGATTGGGGGAGGATCATTCAAGACCTGTCTGTCTGATCTTTACAACTTCCTGTGATTACTTCAAAATGAGAAGCCTTTTTTTTTTAAATGAGACAGGGTCTTGCTGTGTAGCCCAGGCTACACAAACTAAAGGTACTCCTCCTGCCTCAGCCTCCTGAGTGGTGGGATTACAGACATGGGCCACTATGCACAACTAAAGACATTGTTATTTTTGTTTTTTATAAATAATCATAATCTTGTACATGTTTAAGATCCCTCAGCAGTGTGCCTCCAGAGCTCACCTCTCTGCCTTCTACACCTGCTGGGCCCAAGTAGTCATGGTCATAGAAGTTTTTGATCATTGCCCCCATCCCCAAGGGATGTGGTATGTCTGCCTGCAAGAAGGTGAGGCTGTGCCAGGCTTGGTGGTATGCCTTATAACCCCAGAGCTCAATGATGAGTTGGTGCAACTGAATCGATGACTCTAGGTTTAGGGAGAGACCCTGTCTCAAAGGATAAAGAGGAGACTAACCAAGGAAGAAACCTAATGTTGACCTCTGGCCACCACGTGAATGTGTGCCCACACACATATGAACACACACACACACTAAAGATGAGGCAAGCTTTGCAGTGAAGACTTTGCCAAGAAGGGGCTGCTCCTCTGTCTCAGTTCATCTACCTTCCTGTCAATGACGGAATGAACTTGACCCAGTCACGGCCATGTGTCTGAGGATGAGGGGGACAGGCAGTCCTGTCCTAAGTAGGCCACTCTTCTAGGGGGCATATTAGGGATCAAATGTGAGCTTGGGAAAGCAGCATTAATGGTGGAGGTTGAGGCACCGGGCCGAGCAGAAGACTTGATACTTTTAGCTAAGGAATCCCCCTGAAATCCCACAATAGCTAAATGTCAGTCATGGGCAGAACTTCAAAGCCCTTCCTTATCCATGACCTCATTGAAATCTTCCAATACTGCTTAACAAGGGCAGGGAGGCATTTCCTCATTTCACAGAGACTGAGACCCAGGGAAGTGTGGTGACTCATGTGATGTCCTACAACAAGTATGAACTGGCACTGGGGACAGTGGAAAGAGAGACCCGGATCAAAGTCATGGTCCTGGATCCTGTGAGGTCACTTGTCTCTGAGCCTTAATCTCCTGAGTAGAGGCTGAGAATCCACCTTTCACAGGCTGGTGTAAAGGATCAAATCCATAACCATCTGGACATGCGGGCTCTGCTTCTCAGAGGCCCTCGCCCTCACAGAACCCACCCAGCTACCCGGGCACTAAAAACCCCCCTGTGCCTGCCTGCTCTGCCGGTGACATCATGCTAGACTCAGAGTGGCCAGAATGTCATCCTTCAACCAGCATGCAGCCTCCTCCTTTATGGGATGGTCCCTCTTTCACAGCTGGATTAAAGATTCATGCTCATGGGGGGGGGGGACAATTGCTGCCTCAAGTACCTTTAAGATGTGACCCACCACCTCCTGGGTGTGGGTTCCTGGTCTGTTGTGGGATCGTAGACAAGTTATTAAAACTTTCTAAGCCTCCCTCAGTTGCCACACTACTAAAGTGGGAACTCTAAAAGCTAGCTTTAAGCTTGCAGTGAGATTCAAAGAAGAATGTGGGTGCAGAGTGAGTCAGCTCCGTACCTGGGACGCGGTAAACGCTGAAGTGTTCACTTTGGTTACTGTGCACTCAGCCAAGTCTCACAGAATGAAAGAGCGCCCCACGCCCATTTCATAGAAGGGGAACACCAAGAGCTACTAGCTTGAGTACTTAGAAGGCAGAGCTCTCCCAAAGAGGCCCTTTCTGATTGGGCTTTGGAGAAATCTTTGCGGTCTTTGCCCATTTGGCAATTACCAGATATTGTCTGGATCCGCCCACACAACTGCAAGTGGACAGCCTGGGGGTAGGGGAGATGGGACATAAATCCTGGTCCCTCTCCAGCCTGTCCCCAGTTCTGGACATTCCAGAAGCCACACCCTGTCCTCAGTCCTCTCTGGAAACCTTGGCAGCCTTATCTGTAAAGGGGAGGGGAGAGGAAGGGGTTGGGATCTTCTGGGGAACGTCAGAGGGAGGTCAGGGTGGCTGGAGAGAACACCCCACGGGACCCTGTCCGCTACAGACTCTTGCACACTTGCAGGAACTGGCTTCCAGCCAGGACTTCATCCTGTCCCCGAGCCTGCTGGATGACAAACCATTTCTCCTTTCTGGCCTCAGTTTCCCTGTCTGTGGGATGGGAAGGAGTCCTGGGTGCAAGAATAGGAAGCTGAGTTTCCAGAATGAGGCCTATGACCTCTCTACCTCCCCCTTAACCGCCCCACCCACCCGCAAGAGTGCAAGAATTTGGCTGCGGCCCGTCTTTCATTTATCATCCCTGTGGTTTACAGGTACCAAGGCCGGCAGGCTGATTACTCAACAAGCCTACTCCACTCCTTAGTGACTAATAGATTCTTCTTCTGTTTGTGTTTCAAAGCCATAGCAATAACACTGGCTCTCAGCAACTGCACTGAAATCACCATCATTCAACCCAACCCTACCTACACAATAAACAGACCCGTCGAAAGAAAAAGAGGGTCTCCCCGAGGGGATGAGTGGTGCTGGTGTTGAAGCTGGGGTGCTGGGGGTGGGGTGCATTGATCAACTTTTCTGGTCGGGATCTAAGATTAGGTCACTGTTCTAGTCCCCTCCAGCTTGGACCTATACACATTGGGCTTCCTCAGAGGGAGGGGTGAATAGATACCATCTTCGTCCTAAAAGGTTGAGTGTGGGGTTAAGGGCCCTCCTGGGAGTCAGACTGCCTGCCTGGCTGTGGGTCCTGGCGCCACCGCCAGCTGGCTGGATGACCTTGGGAAGTCATATCCTCTTGGGGAACTGGTTCTGTCTAAAAAAGACAAAAATAAAATGATCTCAGGTTGTGTGGTGGTGAATGCCTGTAATCCTAATGCTGAGGAAGCTAAGGCAGGAGGATTGTCTAGAGTTTGAGGCCAACCTGGGCTACAGAGTGAGATCCTGCCTCAAAAAGGTTGGGGGGGATGGGAAGAGAGCTTGACTTGCAAGCAGGAGGACCTAAGTTCAGTTTCCAGAATCTACGTAAAAATCCTGGGTGAGGGCTGGAGAGATGGCTCAGCGGTTAAGGCACTTGCCTCCAGTGCCTAAGGCCCCAGGTTCAATTCCCCTATACCCACATATGTCAGACCCACAAGGTGGTGGCCCTGGTGCTCTCTTTATCTATCTATCTATCTATCTATCTATCTATCTATCTATCTATCTATCTCTATCTCTCTGCTAGAAAATGAATAAATAAAATATATTTTTTTTAAATCCTGGGTGAGGTGGTATGTGCCTCTAAACCCAGTGCAGGGCACAGGCAGGCAGAACACTAGGGCTCGCTGACCAGATACAGATAGTCTAGTCCAATTGGTGAGCACCAGACCAACAAGAGACCCTGTCTCAAAAAGGTGGGCCTTATTCCTGAGGGTGACCTCTGAGTCTTCTTCCCTCTGGCCTTCACGAGCACCGGGCATATGTCCACGCTGAGCTGGTCACTATCAAAGCCACATGGCCTCTCACTTTCTGTCTGGTTTCACTTACGAAAGCTGCAAGGAACAGAAGGGTGAGAATCACAAAGCAACCCCATGGGACCGCAGGGTGTGGGCGCTGAGCAGATTGCTGATTGCTACTTGCTAAATTCTTCAGGATCAGGGGTTACTTTCTAGGCTGTTTGACAATCTCTTCCCAGGTCTCGTGGATTCAAAGCTTCCTGGCTTTTTAAGGACATCTCAGGTCATCTAGGCAAGAGGTCCCACCTCCCTCACCAGCCACCCACATCCTTTCCTTCCCTCTGCTGCAGCCTGTGGACCCACTGAGATCATCATCATAGTTAGCACAGCCTGCGTCGACTCACAGTGACAAAAACCAGGGTGGCCAGTGGCGAGTTGGTAAATGTTTAACAGTCGCCTCTGAAGGAAAAAGGAAACTTGATTTATCATTGGCCAATTTCCGTGGTGTAAATACTTCCTTCCTGGGTGATTTCCATCTGACAACGGTGAGCTCAGGAAGAAACGCACATGACCTGTGACTTGGCTCCAGCACAGCACTCACTGAGTGAAACCGGGAGGAAATAATGGGAAGGAACTGCTAATACAGACATACAGCTCAGTGTTTCATGCTCAGGCTGACTGCCCTGGAACACAGACCAGGTGGGTTCTGTATGTCGGTCCACTAGGACGCCAACTGCTATGGGCATCGCTGTTGGCGGCATAATGATTGTGAAATGGTGAACCAGTCTCAATAATGTTCTGAACACAGGACCAACGTGCCAAGGATAAAAGGTAATATTCCTGGAAAAGTCAGGGTGTATAGAACCATGCAAAAAGTCATTTGTGCTGGGGATGTATATAGATTAGTGGTAAGAGTCCTTGTCAAGCCATAGGTCTTCTGATTGACCCACATATTCCAATGTGTTTCAAATGTCCCCATTCACAAAATGTCAGTGGAGACCCCCCCCGCCCCACTCATTACTGACACATAAAATTCACTCCCACTAATTCTTTTGAGTTTTATTGAAACCTTTATTTAAAATTTACATAACATCCTTCCACAACCCTTCTTTGTCTCCCCCATCATCTTCCTCCATCAAACCCCTTTTCTTTCCAACTATTCTCTCTTTTATTGTGATGTCTTTTTTAAACCCTCCTCCATCATCCATGGCAGCATGTTTATTGGCCCAATATTAAGTAGTTCTCATACAGGTAGTAAATAACAGCCACTGTGCGGTCCTGAATATGACCACTTTGTGTTTGGAATTCACTCCCATTACTTCTTAATACAAAACCTCTACGCCAGTCCCTCAGCTTGGTACTTGGCACCTGCTATGATCCATTGTTCTAAAGATGCATTCCATCAATCCAGTAGCCACTCTTCAAGACCCTACCACCGTGGGGGCTTTGCTAACTCACTCATGGAGCTCCTTACAATTTGTTTTGTTTTTAGCATCTCACTCTAGCCCAGGATGGGCTGGGATTCATTGTGTAATCCCAGGTTGGCCTTGAACTCATGTAGATCCTCCTACCTCTCTTGAGTGCTGGGATTAAACGTGTGCACCAACACACTTGGCTAATAAATTTCTACTGGTGTGTGTAACTCTGGCTTGCACTTGCTGTGGAGCTGAGGATGACCTTGAATTTCTGTTCCTCCTGCTTCTACCTCCCTAGTACTGGGATTACAGGTGCACCACCACAGTTGGTTTATTCAGTGCAGGGTTTCAGGAACAGGCAAGCACTCTATCAATGTGCTGCTCCTTATCAATTCTACCCATTCACCATAGACCATCCATACACACACACACACACACACACACACACACACACACACACACACACATTTATCCCATTATACATAATCCATCTACCCAGCTATTGATCACCTGCCTATCAGTCCATGTCTCTATTACCCACTGAGTCATCCATTGAACCACTATCCATCCATTTACCATCCATTACCCGGCACCCTTCTATCATCTGTGTATCCTCTATCCATCCATTGGCCATCCATCTGTCCACCATGCATCCATTTACCATCCATTATTCACCACCCTTCCACTATCCATCCACCATCCATCCATCATCCATCATCCATCCATCCATCCACCATCCACCCATCCATCATCCATCCATCCATCATTCATCCATCCATCATCCATCCATCCATCCATCCATCTGCACTCTGCCAGATCTAGTACTGGAACCTAACATTCTGGGATGACATCAACTCAATCCCTCAGGGAGCTCCCAGATAAATGGGAGTCATATATTCAGGTAGACATCAAGGATTATGACAGTGGTATGCCGGTGAAATGATGGAAGAAAGTGTCTTCAGCCAGGGTAAAGGTCAAGTGCCCCCTCATTGGTCTGATACCTGAATTTGATTCCTGCCTGAGCAGGTACTGCCAGTGGGACCTCAGAAACCGTTGGAGTCAAACTTTTCATCACTGCAACAAAGAACCCAACCAAAAAAGCAGCTTGTGGGCTTATTTTGGCTTTCAGACTCGAGGGGAAGCTCCATGATGGCAGGGAAAACAATGACATGAGCCGAGGGGTGGACATCACCCCCTGGACAACATCAGGTGGACAACGACAGCAGGAGAGGGTGCCAAACACTGTCTAGGGGAAGCTGGCTATAAACCCCATAAGCCCGCCCCCAACAACACACCTCCAAACAAGGTTCAAATACCCAAACTGGCATCAGCTGGGGATCGAGCATTCAGAACACATTCGTTTGTGGGGGCACCTGGATGAAGCCATTGCAGGAACCTTTCCTCTCTAGGCTTCAGTTTTCTCAGCTATAAAATCAGGAGCAGTAAAATCCCAACCTTACAGGGCTCTTGTGCTCAAACATTGAGATGATGGCCTCACGCGCCTAGACAAGGACCTCAAGAAAGCTAAACAGCCAGTGTATGGCCATTTGCTGACCCCGCGGGCAGAGAGACCCATGTGGCTGTTGAGCTGGATAGGTTTTCTGTGGATGGGATGGTTTGGAAATGGTCCCAGGCTTCCCAGATCAAGACTCATACTGATCTGAACTTTCAGGGGTGGCCCAGAGGCTTCACAGTGCCTCTGTTAGCAGAGTGACCCCCAGTAGGAAGGCTGAGTAGTTCTGTGAAGGCAGGTCACCAAGCAGAGCCAGCCCTGAGTGAAGGGTGAGTCTGAGGGATCTGAAACTGACCCCAGGGAGCTGTAGCCTGAAGGAGATGCTAATTCATCCGGGTCCCTCAGCATCCTTGGCTTTTCCATATGGCTCACCAGTGACTTCCACGTGACTAGATGGTTAAAAGCCACACTCCAGTCCCCAGCATCCCCTCCCCCACCTCTGCCCCTCGAACCACTCCTCTTGGGCCAGTGGCAGACCCCAAGCACCCTGGGGAGAGCTCCTGACTCTGGTACTCTTGGCTACATTACGCCCCCTTAGGGAGGAGGAAATCACCCCACTTCCCCTAGCCCCAGTATGATCCGGGGGCCCCATGGCCTACAAAATAGCCAACAGCTGCTGTGACCATGGGCTGCCCAGACCCCAGAGACCTGGGGGAAGCGGGCCAAGGGGAACTTGGAGAGAGAGCTCTTAATAACATACCTTCCCCATGCTGCTTCCAAAGAAACTTCTACTCACAAATCATTCCATAAACACTTAGCAGGCTCTCAGGAAAGCCTGCACAGCTCTCACCCGGCTATTAGGAGACTCCTCACAAGTAAATTGAGACCAGGCAGCCGAGGCCCGTGCCAAATCCCCCTTCCTGCCCTCTTCCCATGCGGCCTCCCCCCCACCCTGGGCCCTTCAGGCCCCGGTCTCCCACCATACCCAGGGCCTCTCCTCAGCCTCCTTAGTGGAGGGGGCTCCCTGTTTCCCTGGAAACTACTCCTTTCCTCATCCCACTCCAACTTCTGGGTTCTCCTGACCATGTGTTGGCCTAAATCCTACTGAGACTTTTGAGGGCCACGCCACCAGGCCAAGCATGGACAGACTAGGCGACCCACACCCCTGCTCTGTCCCAGCACCCCTCGGCTGAGTCTGCTGGTGCCTCTCAGGCTGGGCTGCTCAGCAGGGAAATAACTCCAGGTTCATCCAAGTCACGAGCTGGAAAATCCCTCCCTTCCAATGCCCCCTCCAGGGAGAGCGTTGTGCAACTCACCCGGCTGGCTAATATCCAGGCCTTGGCTGATATCCAGCGGGGATCGGGGAATGACTGGATTGTTCAGAAGTTGACACGTTCGTTCTCTTGGAGGGTCACAGCCTGTTGGGGTAATGACTTTCATCAGGGTCTTTCAGAACAATGGAATGGGCTGGCACCCCAAGACAGTTCTCCAACAGAATTAGCTTTGGGAAACACTTCCAGAATGATTTCCTCCTTTCTCTACATTCATCCAACATCATTTCGAGGAGCAGAAAGATCTATTGCAAACAGAAATCACGGTTGAAATAAATAAATCATTCGGATGAAAATAAACGTGGAGATTTGTGAATATTGAAATTAATTAGATGGGCTTTGAGAGTCAGGCGCTGCGTGCAGGTCCTGGGTCTTGTTCTAGCCCCGCACTTACTGGAAGTCTGGTCCTGAGCAAACCCAGGCTCTTCAACTGGACAATGGGGATAGGTGTGACTACCTCAGAGTGCCACCAGAATAGCTACCTTCACCCCTCTACCCCACCCCACCCAGTAGAGGCATCCCAGGGACTCAGAGGCCAAGCCCTTGCCCAGGGTGCCCGGAGCTGTTGGAAGTCCACCCACTCCAGCTGAAACACAGGCAGTTCGTCCCATCGTTCTTCAAGCAATGGGAATGAGCCTCTTCTACACACTAGGCACCAAGCAGCATGCTGACCAGGACAGATACGGGCTTGTCTCATGAGGACAAGCGCTCAGAGATAGAGGATGACCTGCAGTTGCACTGAAAGCCACAATGTCCTTGAATCAAGGGACCGACTGCTTCCTTCTGCAGGACGGGGGAAGACTCTGTTTGAAATACTGGGAGACAAAGGCCAGTGAGAAGAACCAGCCTCTGGAATGTTGGCTGTAGAGGATCAATGAATGAGGAGCAAGGTGATGGAACCATGCATGGGCTTTGGTTTCTTGCTACGGTTTCATCCCCAGTTCCAGCTTCCAATAGGACCTGGAGGTTCAGAAAGGTGAACTGCATTCCCCAAATGTCACATAGCCTAGACACCGAAAAGTCACACAGAAGCCCAGGACATTATCTCATTTATGTGTATATCTAATCTCAAGATAAGATGCTAGCAGACCTCTTCTCCAGGCCTGAAACAGAGGAGTCCCCTTGGAAAACCAAGCCAAGTGGACATCACTTCTGAACACATGGCGGGGGAATGGGAAACCCCACAGCCTCATCCAAAGCTTTTGTCTTCTCTCAGGTCAGGGACTGGAATGTCCCTCATTGCTTCCCTGCCTCTCTAAAGCCTTAGCACAGTCCTCTGCAGACACCTCAGGGGACTTTGTGGGTATCTGTGTGTGATGTGGTCTGCGTGGTATGTGCCCCTGTGGCAACCCATATGATCCCCAGAAGTGAATGGTGCTTTCCTGTGATGGTCAACACCCGTTCTTACTGAGGGGGAGTCTCTCACTGATATTGGAACTTACTGTTTTTCAGAAGCCCAGGCAATTCCCTGGTCTCTTCTCCCCTGTGCAGGACTGAGGTTACAGGCATGTGTGGCCATGTCCAGCTGTTTAAGTGGGATCTGGAGATTTGAACTCAGGTAGCTTCAGCTCCTCATGCTTGTTCAGGAAACACACTTAATCATTGAGCCATCTCTCCAGCCCAAGGGAAAATTTTTAAGCGTTTTATTTAGTTATTTACTTATTTGAAAGAGAGAGAGAGAGAAGGGGAGATAACAAGAGAGAGAGAGAGAAAGAGAGAGAAAGAGAGAGAGAGAGAATATACATGCCAGGGCCTCCAGCCTCTACAAATGAATTCCAGATGCATGAGCCACCGAGTGCATCTGGCTTTTATGGGTACTGAGGAATTGAACCTCGGTCCTTAGGTTTTGCAGGCAAGTGCCCCAATCACTGAGACATATCTCCAGCCCAAAAATATTTTTTATGTATTTGCAAAAAGAGAAAGAGGTAGAGGAAGAGGGAGAGAATGAGAATGCGTGTGAGAGAGAATGAGAATGGGTGTACCAGGGCCTCTTGCCACTGCAACCAAACTCTAGATGTAGGCATCACTTTGTACATCTAACTTTACATGGGTACTGGGTCATCAAACCTGGGCCAGCAGGCTTTACAAGCAAGTTCTTTAACCATTGAGCAATATCCTTAGCCCCACTAACTAGTCTAGCAAAATTGGTGAATTCTAGGTTTGGTGTGAGACCCTCTCTCAAAAAGTAAGGAGGAAGCCGGGCATGGTGGCACACACCTTTAATCCCAGCACTCAGAGGTAGGAGGATTGCTGTGAGTTTGAGGCCAGCCTGGGACTACAGAGTGGGTGCCAGGTCAGCCTGGACTAGAGTAAAACCCTACCTTGGAAAAAAAGAAAAAGAAAAAAAGAGGAGAATGATTGAGGAAGAAACCCAGCATTGACTCCTGGCCTTCACATGCAATGCACACACACCTGTGATGGTTAACTTTTGGGGGTTTTTTTGTTTGTTTGTTTTTTGTTTTGTTTTTTGTTTTTCGAGCCCAGGCTGACCTGGAATTCACTGTGTAGTCTCAGGGTGGCCTTGAACTCATGGTGATCCTCCTACCTCTGCCTCCTGAGTGCTGGGATTAAAGGCGTGCGCCACCACGCCCAGCTTTGTTTTTGTTTTTGTTTTGTTTTTTGATGGTTAAATTTTGTTGTCAATTTGACCTGTTAGTAATCTTGGATGAGTCTCTGAGGTTGTTTACAGGAAGGCAGCCTTCTCAGTTGGGGGCAGGATGTAAAGAGGTTCAGGGAAGCTAGAAACAAACATCCCACCATGACTCAGGGAACTGAGCGGAAGAGGGGGCAGAAAGATTGTAAGAGACATGGTGGGGGAGAATATCCAGAGACATTGCCCCCCTCAGTAACAACATGCAAAGGGGGGTGGAACCGGGTTGACTCCTAGGCTATTCACAACCCCATGGACTGCTCCAGACTGCCCACGGAGGAGGATATCCAACTGACCGGAGACAGGGAAGAGGGAAATAGGGGAACTGGAGCCATCAACACATTATTCCCTTATTAAGTGTATCTAATTATGGGTAATAATAAAAAAATATTAACTCATGTCACTGAAAGGCTCAAGGACATGAGCTCAAGTTCAATCCATAAGACCTTTCTGGGTTCTCATGGTTTCCACGTCGGCTTCATTCTTTGGATCCACAGGGTAGAGAGATAACTGTGAAGTTAGCCAAAGTGTGGGTCTATCCCATCCCCCTCAGAGAAAAGAATGCCCTTTATCAACAATTTCCACAAATATTCAATCTTACTGTGTCTGATGGGCCACATGTCCCTTCCTGAACAAGTCCCTGTGATCAGGACAATATGATGCTGATTGGCTGAGCTCTGGAGACCACACTCACACACACACACACACACACACACACACACACACACACACACACACACACAGCACTATCTGAGATACACAAACCAATACGTGGGGAAGAGTGGAGTAACACTGGTGTGATTACCAGAATAAAAGGGGAAAGAGGTGCTGGAATGATGACTCAGTGGCTGCAAACCTGCTAACTGAGGTTCAAATCCCCATGACCCATGTAAAAACTGAGGCAGAGCAGCATGTGAATCTGTAACCCCTGGAATTCCAGCACACACAGAGCCATGGAAGACACGGTCAGAAGAATCCTGAAGCTCACGGACCAGGTAGTCCTGCCTTCCCAGCAGCAAAGACAGCAAGAGAGACCCTGTCTCATACAAGGCTGAAGAAGAGGACCAATACCCTGACCTTGTCCTCTGACCTCCACATGCACAGTGGTGTCTGGTGTACACACACACACACACACACACACACACACACACACACACACACAAATAATAATAATAATTTTTTAAAAATTTAAAAGGGGGAAAAGTCTTAATGGCAAAAATCCTAACTGCCCCACACAGCCCACCTCTCCTCCCCCAAGTAGAAAACACACCAGACTCATCATTGCTGAGCTTAGAACCTCTGGGTGATTTGCATTCTTTTCCTTCTGAGTTAGATGCATTCTCTAGGTCCTGTCACGATTCCACAAGGACAGAAAGAGCTTTGAGTAACTGCACCAATTCCTGTTTGGAAGACAGAAGGAAGACAACACAGAGTCACCAGTCCATGCCATGAACCAGCCCTGCTCGTGAACAGGGATCGCAGAATCTCTTGGTCCTGGAAGGGGAATGAGTTACTTGGGGGAGGTGGTAGTCCCTCTACCCCAAAGACATCTGCATCCTAATCTCTGAAACCTGTGACTACTTTATATTAAATGCCAAAGAAGAATTAAGATCACAGATGGGTTAAAGATTGTATAGTAATCCATTTTCCATTACTAAAATTAAATACCCGGGGTTGGGTAACTAATCGAGAAAAGAGATTAATTTTAGCTCACAGTTTCAAAGGGTGAAAATCTAAACCAGCATGCTGCAAACTGGTGAGGACCACATAGTGGCATCACCTCATAGTTGATGGCACCATGTTGTGGGGCCCTCATGAAAGGGGGATATCACTTGGCCTGAGAGAGGAGGATTCGGTAATGACATCTGATAGGCCCTGTCTCTTACAGGTCCTCAACCCTGTAAATATTGTGAAACTGAGCACTAAGCTCCCAATACATGAAACTTTGGGAGACCCATTCCAGACATATCTAGACTATAGCACATCAGAGCCCTCGATGACCTGGCGACCCACGGTGAGCTCAAAGGTCCTAGAAAGGAAGAGGGAGGCAGAAGAAGGACCAATATCAGAATGATGATTCCAGCCAGGCGTGGTGGCACACGCCTTTAATCCCAGCACTCGGGAGGCAGAGGTAGTAGGAGGATTGCCGTGAGTTCAAGGCCACCCTGAGACTACATAGTGAATTCCAGGTCAGCCTGGGCTAGAGCAAGACCCTACCTCAAAAACTAACCAAACAAACACACAAAAAAAGATTCTATCAACCATTGCTTGCTGTGCCGAGAGAAGAGAACTGAGAGCCAAGGACAACAGCAGCCTGACAATCTGGGAAAAGTCAGTGAATGAATTCCCCCCCGGGGGGACGCCAGTGAGGGCTGTAGCACCTTAACATTAGCAGTGGACCCTCTGGACTTGTGGCCAGGGGATGGTAAGATAATCACTGTGTGTTGTGTCAAGTTGATGACCATCTTGGGATGAGTATGACCATCCTAGGTCACAAAGGAGGAAATCAAGCCTTGAGCAGCTGCCAGAGTCAATTAGCTAGCAGAAATGAGGACCAAGAAGCCTGTCCTGGAGCCACACGGATCCCTAGGGAATGGCCTCTCCCAGCTGGGCTCATGCCCACATGCTCAGCAAGGCTGCACAGCTCCCAACATGGTCCCCATGTAGGGCCGGCACAGAGGAGAGCGGCTAGAAGCTGGACCACGGCGGGGCAGCAGATAGTAAATGGAGGTAGTTGCTCCATCTCCATCTTGGCTGGGCCTCCGGCTCCCCAGGGAGCGAGCTCCTCTTAGCCAAACCTCGACTGTGGCTCCAGCTGAGACATGGGCTGTGGAGGAAGTGTGGGGCTTTGTCATCAGGATTTATTCTCCTCTCTGTTGTCACCTCTACTCCCATCTGATCCAGGAATGTCCCCAGGGTGGATGAGGGGAGGAAGGGCCACTCTGGCTCCTCCAGTTTCTTCCTGACAAATGTGAAATGGGTCAGGGGCTGTAGGGGAGATTGTAAAGAGATTCTAAGAATGCCTGTGGGAGCAAATGCACATAGATGTAGGGCTCTGTGGGTCTGACAAAAACAGCTGCCTCATCCCCCAACACTCACTGAGTGGGAACAGCCTAGGGTCCCAGGGCCCAGACCACCGCACACAGACACAGACTCTAGAGACCAGATGGCTCATGGGAGCATCTAATTTGAATTCTGCATTGATCCAGAGAAGAGCGGTAACTTTCCTCGGGTCATACAGCAAAGCCAAGACTATTGTCTGTCCATGCCTCAGTTTTCCACGGATAAAATGCAGCTTGTTGAGAAGCTCAAATGAGCCAGAAGTCGCTACATTCACATAAGCAGAAATCACCAATAGTCCACCGAGGATTATGGAAACTCACGCCAGACGCTGAACCCAGTTGTAACTAATATTTCTTCCATTTCTACCTGAAGAATCGAGCACCAGGGACAGGTTTAGAGAGGATGTGGGTGGCTCACGCAGTTACATGCAAATAGAAAAGCGCCTGAGCTGTGGACTTGATTTTCTGCCAGTTCAATCCTCTGAAACAGAGGCACAGAGAAATCAATGAGCTTTTTTAAGGTCACCCAGCTTGGGAGTGGCAGAGCTGGGCCTTGAATAGTCTGGCCGAAGAGCTCACAACCACTCCTCTCTTGTCACAAGACTGTGGTACCTGTCAGCCACTCAGTATGGCTCATCTCATACCTTATTCCAGTTTGCTGGATCCAGACCCAAGGGAGTGACTGGGAAGCCTCGGAGGCTCCAGAGGGAGAGGGAGAGGAAGAGAGAGGGGGTCTAAGGGGTCTGGATGCAGGTCAGACATGAGCTCCTTAATTAGCATAACCTGAAGAGCTGGCTGGCTGGGCCCCCATGACCAGCAGAGGATGCAGCAGGAACAATGCTATGAGCTTAGACTGGGGAGGGGGGCACCCTTCCTGACCATTGTGCTCCCCTGCCTGTAGGCTTCTCATGTCTCTCAAGGTCAAGGGTATGAGGGGCTTCTTCCTTGAAGGCCTTGGGACAGTGCCCTCAGGTACAGGGTGCATGTAAGTGGGTGGGGTCATCCAATCAGTGTATCTTAGGAGTCCTCTCTATGGCAGGTCTGTTCTGGCTCTGGGGACTGAGATGATCAAATTGTCCCTGTCCTGGACCTGTCCCCACGCAAGCACAGGAAATGCAGGAACACAAAAATGACAAAAGGCCAGGGGTCTGGCATGAGCCCCTTCCTAAATAGAAGACTGTCCCAATGGGCTGATGTCACACATGGCCTCCTAGTGTGGCAAGGGGATGGACAGGTGCACGGTCCTCCTGCACCCCAGGGTCTCCAGGGCAAGTCTGAGCCCAGCGAGGCCTCTCTGCCCTCAGAGTTGTGGTCTTCCTGCCTGGGCTCCCTGTGTGGGATGTGTGCCGAGCCCGCCCTCAAGCGGGATCAATGGTCCTTGAAGCGCAAGCAAGAGAACATTCCTTGTCAATGTGACGTGAAGGCAGGGGTCAGTGGGAAAGGACAGAGAGGAATGGGTCATGGGAGAGAACAGAGTCTGGCTAGAGCCTCTCCTGCAGCATAATGTTCAGCGCACAGCGTCTGCACACCATGGCGCCCCTGGACCTTGAACTTGAAAATCAGAGAGGGCCAGAAACCTGCACAAGGGCACACAGCCACACTGCTGGATGTGAGCGCCAGCCTGCAGCTTCACCCCCAGCCGTTCTTGGCTCACATGGGTGGGCTCAAGGAGGCAGGAGGCCCACCTGCCACGTGCACTGAGGCATAGGTGTTGGCAGGGACGACTGAGCGGCCGACATCATGGTCTGTTGGCTCTGCAAGCAAGATGCATTGAGGAGGACCACCTGGGCTCTTGCCCTGGGTGTGGCGATTCCCAACAGAGCCAGAGACAGCAGCAGGCCTGGGCCCTGCTGCCTCCCTCTCCTGCTGGAGGGGGAGGGGCCAGCAGCTCATTCAAGCCTCCTTTGAGGCTGGGTGAGACATGGGCTGAAGTGCACCCAGGTCAAGGACAGCCTGCCTGACCCCTTTGGAAGAATGGAGCTAAGTGTGCTCATTTTGGAGCCACATTCCTTCAAATGTCAGCCAAATATCAAATCTCTACAACTTGAGTGTGACCATGAAGTCAATCTGGCAGAGGTGGCCAGAATGAATGTTCACTGCATAGGATCCCTAAGTCCTCACTGTGGGTCAGCGCTGACCCGGATGACCCCGTGATCTCTTCTGTGGAGCTGGAGGACTGCTGCCTGGAGTTGCTCTGGATAGCCCTTCTCGCTAAGGTGAGTGGGTCAGCCTCCAGTCTCCAAGTCGCTGAAGACAGCGGTGGCCATACTATGCCCTGGGCAGGTCTGTCAGGCCATGGAAAGAGAGTAGCTGCTTCCCAACTCAACGTCTCTTTCAAAAACAAATCAAGGCCTAGAGAGATGGCTCAGTGGTTTAGGCACTTGCTTGCAAAGCCTAACATTCCAGGTTCAATTCCCCAGTACCCACATAAAGCCAGATGCACAAGGTGATGCCTGTGTCTGGAGTTCATTTGCAGTGGCAAGAGGCCCTGGCGTATCCATTCTCTCTCTCCCCCCACCCCTCTTTCCCTCTCTGTCTTTCACTTTCTCAAATAAATAAATAAATATGTTTTTTAAAAAACAAAAAAAGGTGGCAGGTTTTCTTCAATGTATATTGACAAATATGGTAGAGCGGCTTGGGACCAAATAGACGTTCTCATCCCATCCTTTCTACCTAACGCTGTGTGACCCAGGGTAGCACACTCGGGGTCCTCATGCCTCCACTTCCTCATGTGTAAAGTGGGAGTCACAGCCTCCCCTCGCTGGGAGACAGAAGACACTGCTGGTTTCCCCTTTGGGTGACTCAGTCAACCATCTTGCTGCCACTCAGGAGCCGCGAGCCCTGGTGTGGGCCGGGGACCCACTGACCTCAGTCTTTTTCAAGAGCACAAAGGTCCCGAATGTGGTCCAGAATGTTGGGATCACGTGAGACGGTAGAAGTGGTGATGGTTTTCCTAGTCGCTGACTCTGGAGGATGGCCATGCCATTCTATGCACTTTTCTTTTTCTTTCTTTCTTTCTTTCTTTCTTTCTTTCTTTCTTTCTTTCTTTCTTTCTTTCTTTCTTTTTTTCTTTCTTTCTTTCTTTCTTTCTTTCTTTCTTTCTTTCTTTCTTTCTTTCTTTCTTTCTTTCTTTCTTTCTGTCTTTCTTTCTCTCTTTCTTTTTTTTGTGGTTTAGCTCTTCCCCAATTAAAGTTTTCGAATGCTTTCATCAACCACCTAAAGCCATCTCCGATACAACCTTGGACCTGCAGCCAACAGCCAGACTTCACAGGAGCCTTGGAGCCCTTCTTTGTCTCCTCTGGACCAGCTCCAATATTCCAAAGTGCCCCCAGTTCTGGCCTCCATCCTCTGGCTCCCTGGGCAACCTCCCCTGGCTAGTTCCCCCTCTGTTATACCGGGTGGCCTGCAGGTGGGCTGAACCACAGGTGGTAAATATTTGCTGACGGAGGGAATGCATTGTCACGGAAGACACTCAGCAGGTGTCAGTGTGTGTGCTCTAGAAGGAGGTGAAACAGGGGCCAGAGCTGGGGAAGGAGCTGCCTGAATCCTGCACCTGTGGGGAGCACCGCCAGTGGGGCCCCAGCCCCGACCTGGGTCATGTTCAAAGTCTGTGAAAGACGGGGACAGATCAGACAACAGGGCATAAGATTTAAAGACGTCATCAGAGGCTGGATCACAGCCTCCCAGCTGTGCGGAGCCTGGCATAGGGACACAGGCCTGGTCTGCTCAGCAGGGTGGGGACCACAGTGGGAAAGGCCGGAGAGGGCTGAGCATGCGCAGTTGTCCCCTCCACACACCCCAGGGCCAAGCCAGGTAGAGGTGTACCAGAAAAAGCACCCCCTAGAGTCCCAGTGTCAGCCCTGAACCTGTGCGGCCTTGACCTTGACCCCTCCCATCCGGATGCCCTCCCTCTCCACAGGCTGACAAGTGGTACAAACCCCTGGGAGGCCCTGAAGTGGTGTGACTACCTACCAGAAGCACAGGAGGACGTCACCTGTCAGTTTCACCCCCAGTTCCCATGTGAGGCTGATCCTAATCCTGACCCTGACCCCACCAGGGTGACAATAATCCCAACACAGTAGGACATGGCTTCTAATCCCAGCACCTGGAGGCCAAGGCAAGAGGACTACAAGTTCAAGGCTAGCCTGTCTCCAAAAAACAAACAAAAACAGAGGCTGGGAGCTGCTCAGTAGTTACAGGAGCTTGTTCCGCAAGGAACACCATAAAGCCAGATGCAAAAGTGGCCTATGTCTCCTATAGGAGACAGAGTCAGGAGAATCCTGAAGCTTGCTGTGGCCTCCCTTCGTAAGAAAACAAAGAAGGCCTTCACTCAAACAAGGTGGAAGGAGATTGCTCTCTAACCTTTCTAATGGTGCCTGACACCCTCCCACACACAAATATAAAATTAAAAAACAAAGGAAAGACAAAGAAAGGAAATGGCTAAGTGCATCATAACTTTGGCTTCAGTATTAGGCATCTACTGAGAGCCACACCACTGCTCTCAAGGTACCCACCATGCTCCCCTAGAAATATGGGGACAGTGGTCCCCTCGTGCTCCTGAGAAATGAGGATGCAATACTCCCATGGCGCGTCTCAAGATAGGCAAACACAGTGCTCCCATAGTGCTCTAAGAGATAAGGATTCTGAAGCTGGGGGGCCGCCCAGACCTCCCCCTGGAAAGCCAGCACCTGCACGGGAAACTGAGGCTTGTCAGTCAGATGCAGGACCCTGTCAGTTCATGGACACTCCCTCCTGCAGCTTGCTCAGCCAGACAGTCACTGGCAGGAGGATTGCTTGCCAGTCCTGGTGGCTGAGATTGGGTACTGTCCCCTGGGCTTTACTCTAGGCCAGAACTTGGGGAAAGACATGGGCTGAGGAAAGGAATCAGGACAGTCGAGAGTCCAGAGCTGGGGAGACGGCTCGGTGGGTAAGAATGCTTGCCACAAAAGCACGAGAGTTGGAGAGGGCCAGAGACCACCTGAGCTTGATTCCTCAGCACCCAGGTGAGCAGCTGGCCATGGCAACACACGTCTGTAACCCCCATTCTGTGGAAAGCAGAGACCAGAAAATCACTGGGGCTTGGGGAAATGACAGCTCCATATTCAGAGAAGAAACTTCATCTCAGGGAAATGGGTGGATGAGCAATGGAGTGGGATTCCTAACATATTCCTCTGTGCCCCCCCAATTTGGGGTACACACATCTACACACACACACACACACACACACACACCACACCACACTCAGAATCCAGAAGAGAGGGTAACTCCCACATCTCACCAAGTATACCTGTCTTGCCATGGAGAAGTGGGGTGCAAAAGCACCTCGCCAAATCTGTGCTGATGGCACCCAGGCATTACAGTCACCTGACTCATCACCCCTGGGAGAGAACAAAGAGTGCAAGGGCCTGGAAGCTCAGGATCTGGGAGTGCTTTGGTGCAAGCCCCTGGCCCTCTCAGAGCCGGCGTCTTCCCAGGGGACCAGCTAGTATGAGTCCATCAGTGAGTGTAGGGTCCCCCTGTGTGTCCCTTCTACCCGCTGGAGAGACTTTCCTGGCTGCACTCCAGGCGAGAGGCTGACATGTGGTCAGACAAGGACCTTGTGGCTTCCAGACAGGATGACAGTGACTCCCTGGTGTGAATGTGGACAATCCTACCAGGCAAGCCAGGGAAAGAATTGTGATGCTGCCCACGCTTCTGGCTGCCAGAAATGGAGATGGGGATGTGCCAGAATGTGGTGCGGTGGGAGAAGTGACGGTCCACCACGCTGTGCCCCCCTCTGGGACACGGGATATTAACTAGACAACCTTGGCCAGGACTGGTCTCAGAAAATCGTGTCCCCAGCCTCCCTTAGATGGATCCGAGGGTAGGGTAGCAGTAGGGCTGGCTATGCATCAGAGAGGTTTTTCTGGGCTGGACTGGGAGAGCTCTTTCCTGCTCCCTCTGACCTTGGAAATCCTTGGTCTTCTTGGGATGCTAGGATTCCCCTCTGTCCATCAGGAGACCCTGATGAAAAAGACCATGTCTGCTCTTTCTATCCCTCCTTTGGACTATGCCTCAGCCTCCCGTATCTGCCAGGCTCCTCCCAGAGGGCGCACAGATCACCCAGAACAAATGGGCAGGATTTCTTCCTAGCAGGCTTGGGGGAAGGTTACAGGCAGAGAGAGTGACACACGTCTCGAGGCCTGGGAGACCTTGCTCATTTGGCCGCCAGAATGTTCCTAGTATGGCTCAGGGTGAGATGGGGCTCGCAGGGGTGAGAGTAAGGCTGAGCAGGTACCTGAACACTAGGTGAGGCTGTGAGCTCCCTGTTCTCCAATGGTGATGGCGGACACAGGGAAGCAGAGACAGGGGCAGAGAAGCATAGGGCTGGGAGGTGGGGCTGGAGTAGGATCCCAAAGCTTTGCCCAAAATGTCAGAGTATCTGGTGGTGGTACTGGTGGGGTGGTGGTGGTGTTGTGGAGGTGGTGGTGGTATTGGGGTGGTGGTACTGGTGGAGTGGTGGCGTGCCTGTTCTCTGCATAGGAACTTGGCTGAGCTTCAGGTTTTCCAGCCATAGAGCAAAGGTGGAGAAGGACATGTATGGTTCCTAGTGCAGGCCGGGAACATGGACAGGGCTTTCCCGAGAATCTCTGGGTCCACAGGGTAGCCCCGTCTACCTGGATGAGACCTCAGGCTCCTGCAGTCACACCCTCAAGACAAACTTGCTTGGGTGCAGGTGGGAAGCTCTCCTTCTAGCCTACTCTAGCCAAAGCTGGCGTACAGTCTCTGCCCAATCTCTCCTCTGATATGTAGCAAACACTGACCCCTTTCCCCAGAATCCTCCTGCCCAACAGCCCTCTTCTCATGTCCCTGGGATTCAACAATGGGTCTCACAGGCTGCAATGTGCTCAGAACCAGGGCATGTCTTCCTAGAACTGCCCTTGAGCTTTCCCACGCTGGGCTCCCACATACCAGGTCTTCCACTCTGATCACAACACACTGGTGATGCCTGGCTCATGACCTTGACCGTGTGATCTGGGGATAACCTGAGGTCTGAGTGTGGGTACTCTGTTCAGAGCCCTGACCCTTGGGCCTGGAGCTTCTGGCTCACCATAAATGTGGGACTGATGGATGGATGGTGGATGAGTGGATGGGTAGATGGTAGGTAGATAGATGGACACATGGGTGGATGAAGAGAAAGATAGATTGATATGGAGATGGGGGATTGGCCTCCCTTAAGTTCGGTGGGGCCAGGGTGAGAGACAAGAGAAGAATGTGCCATGGGGGTGTCTGAAAGGAAGATCCATGTGCTAAGGACAAAACACTGACCCAGGCTGCATGTCCCTAATGTGTGGATTGACTGTGGGTAATTAATTCATGTCTCTAAGTCTCAGTTTCTCAGTCTGTCAAGCATGGGATGGTTGCCACCAAGCCCATCCCACAGCTCAGGAGAGAACACTGAGCATCCTGCATGAGGAGGGGTGTGACAGCACCCTCCTGGAGCAGGACTGCTTGGGCTTGGCTCATGGCTGCTGGGAAGAAAGGAGAGGGAGAAAAGAGGCCTCTAGAAGGCTCTGTGGTTTCACTGAGTCACCTGCACCCCTGGGCCTTACCCAATCTGCCTCTCCCAGCCCTGCCCTGTCTGTCCCAGAAGTGGGTCCCCCCCTCCAGGGTACCCATTGTTCTCAGAGCCCTTCCCCAGATTACCCTCCTAGCCCTGGCTCTGGGGACAATGCACATTACATTCCAGGGATTCCATAGCATCCACTCCTTCAAAAAGGGCTGGGGTCTCTCACCTCTCCCAACAGAGGTGCCAGGCTCCATGACCCTCCAGTTTAACCCCTGAAGTTCTTCCAGCAGCTGAAGAAGGGCTCTGTGGTTAAGCTCTGTTTGTCTGGGCGCAGGTCAGGCTCTTCTTTGGATTGGTGGGGCAGGTCCAGTTCACCACTGCCCTCTTGGGACCTGTTTCCCCTCTGTGAGGAACAGCAGAGACAGCAGTGTGGCCGTAAACTAAGCCATAAGCTTTGCAGTCCCAGGGCTCTGCTTGGATTTTGACCCATGCAGGCCATTGGGCCTCTTCTCATTGCTGGACCAAAATACCTGACAAAAATAATTTGAAGGGAGGAAGGGTTTATTTCTGCTTACAGTTCTGGGTTCCAGTCCATGATGGTGGGGAAGGCATGGCTGCAGGAGCTTTAAGCAAGCTGCTCACATTCAGCCACATGGAGGAAGCAGAAAGGATGGATACTGGTTCTTAGCTGGCTCTCTCTCCTTTTTATGCAGTCAAGGACCCAGGCCCACCTCAATCAATGTTATCAAGATAACCCCTCAGAAACTAGCACAGAGGCTAACCGAATCCAGGTAGTCCTTCCCAGGTGATTTCTAGATCCTGTCAACAGTCAATATAAACCATCACCGATGGAGATGATGCCAGAACCTACACCACTTCACGTCAAAGTGGAGTAAGACCAGGTGATCTGTAAAGGCACCTGTGAGACCTGCTTATGCCCTCCAACACATTCGTTGACCCATCCCTCCAGCCCCCAAGATGATTAGAAGGTCAGGCCTTTGAAAGGGTCATGAGGGTGGAGCCTTCAGGGTGGGATTAGTTCCTTTATTAGACAAAACAAAAGCCTGCTTTCCCTCTGTTCTCTACCACGTGGAATGTCAGCAGGCAGACAGATGACCACCTACAAACCATCTCACCAGGCCCTGGGTTGGACAGCGCCTGGACCTAGAACTTTCAGCCTTCAGAAGAGAGGAAAAAATGTTCATTGTTGTCGTGTGCAATGATGAATGCCTGTAAAGGACAGGAGGTCTTTGCAAGTTCAAAGACAACCTTTTCAACACAGGGAGTTCCAGGCCAGCCAGAGCTAAATAGTGAGAGACCCTGATTGAGCCACTCAGTCTATGGCATTGTGTTAAAATGGTCTAAACTAAGACACCCCCGCCATGATCAAGGCCTGCCCTCCACCTCCAGTTGCCTGTGTCACCAGCTACCTGCTTGTTACTCTCCACGCACCAGCTCTAGAGTCAAACAGATCTACTCATCTTGATTGAATCCCGCTTCCCACAACCCTCAGCTGGGTTTGGTGTTGAGCAGAAGGATGGAGTTTGGGATGAAAGGTGCGTGTCAGGATTGAAGGAGCTCTCCGGCCTCCTCTATGCCACAGACAGATCTCCTGGGTCTGATACCTCCACCCCATCATCCCAAGCAGGACCAAGTGGCTTTCCTCTCCTCCCAGCTCTGTCTGAACTGAGGGTCCCTGAGGTGGTGAAAGCAGTCTGGGCCCCTTTCCCCCATCCTGCTTGGCCCACATGTACCTCTTGGAGTCCCCGTGGGGGAGGCATCTCTCATCAACACCAGGGGAGGGACATGGTTAGCTCATTTGTCAGCCTTGCTGGTTGACACCTGCCCACCTCACCTCACAGGGAGAGGCTGTCTCTGGTTCCCTTCCATGACCTGTTTCCCTTGGAGCCTTATCCTAGAGCTGTCTGCTCCCCATGAGCACGACCTGCTCATTTCCTTCTGAAAATACAAATGCTTCCTGGCTTCACAGAGAACCAGCAGTGAAATGGACCATGGTCCTAGACAGCCCCTCCCCAACACACACACAGTTAGCCAGGCAAGCCTCCATTGATATCCTGAGGAGAAGGACAGGGCAGCATTCAACAGACTTCCACTGGCCCTTCTCTGTGCCTGGGCTGGCTGTCCCTAACGTCTGGAGAAGTAAAGCCAGGGGCTACATGTCCTGATTGGGTCACTTCAAGGCTGTGTGTCCCCGTGCAGAGCCCCAGATCTCCGTGCTGGGTGATAGAAGGGGGTCAGGTGCTACTCACAGTAAAGCAGGCAACAGGTACCTAACCTGCAGGTGGCCTGGCCACAGACACTTATAGGCCAAGCAAACAGTTCCCATTGGCTGGGTGGAAGAGCCTCCCTATCAGTGAACTCCACTGAGGTCGTAAAGCTCAGGCTTCCTGTTGACACAAGGTCCCTAGAAAACCAAGACCTTTGTCTCAGGCCCTGTCATGACAGTAGGCTACAATGGGAGGGGTCAGAAAGTCAAGTTCACTGCAGGTATCCCACCACCTTAGACAAAAGGTAAGTGGAAGACGAACAAAGTCCAGTGGAGAAGCGGGGTAAAGTGCCTGTGAAGTGTGAGCCATGGACGGAAGGCAGCAGGGGAATAGATTTGTGATGTCCATCTACCCTCAGGCCACCCAGGGCTCCCCAGCTGTGACACATGTGGCTGGTAACCCCTTGATATCCCAGGCCATCTTCCCAGAGCAGCACAGGTTCTGCCCCTTTCCTGGTCCCCTCGGTGGGGCTTTAGAAAGATCTCTCTCTCTCTCTCTCTCTCTCTCTCTCTCTCTCTCTCTCTCTCTCTCTATCTCTCTCTCTCTCTCTCTTTCTCTCTTCCTTGCTTTTTGTGAGACAGGGTCTCAAGTAGCCCAGGATTGGTCTTGAACTCATTAAGTAAACAAGGATGACCTTGAACTTCTGATCCTCCAGCCTCCTAAGCGCTAGGATGACAGGTGTGAGCTACCACATGATTTTAGGCAGGACTGGGATCTCATGCATGCTGGGCAAACACTCTACCATCTGAACTATATCCCTGGACCCTCACAAACAGGTGGCACATGTCTTTAATCCCAGCACTCGGGAGGCAGAGGTAGGAGGATTGCCATGAGTTCGAGGCCACCCTGAGTCTAGATAGTGAATTCCAGGTCAGCCTGGGCTAGAGCAAGACCCTGCCTCAATCCCCCCCCCCAAAAAAAAAAATCAAAACAACAGCAAGACAACCAACCCTCTGAGCTGTTTCTTCTCCTCCCACATCCTAGGCCCTCATCACTCCCTCCCTCCCTCCCCTCCCCACTCCGAACCTCTGGTCAAGGTCCTGGCCTTGTCCCCACACTTGTTCCAAATTAGAGTTGTCAGAATGATACCCAAGAAAATATTCAGTTTCCTGAAATGCAGATTTAACTGGGTGTCTGTATTTGACTTAACACTTCTACTCTCTGTCTCCTGAGAGGTCCAGAAGTGAAGCTGGCTCTGCTCCTTCCTGCTTCAAGCCTGGCCCAGCCACGGGCTCCACCCAGCTCCTTAGAACCGTCTGCAAGACCTGCCCACACCTCCCACACTCCAACTATGGCAAGTGTCTTTTGGTTCCCCATGAACAAGTGAATGAGTGAATAGACAATATGTGATTCTTACATCATATACGGAGTTGACTCTCATTTTGTCCTTCTTGGAGACGTTTAATAAAGGAAGAACAGTCAGGGTGACAGTCCTTTGAGATTTTCTTGGAACAAAATGGCCAGGAGTCCATGAAGCAGGGCTCCCTCTCCTTCTGGTTGGTGACTTCCGGAAGACTTCTGCTGACAGAGATGAGAAGGAGGAAGCGGAAGTGATGTCATCTGTCACATCAGAGACTTTCCACTGGGCCAGTTTGCACTTATCACATGAAGCTACAAAAGTAGCCTTGCCGGGCGTGGTGGCGCACACCTTTAATCCCAGCACTCTGGAGGCAGAGGTAGGAGGATCAAGGCCATCCTGAGACTACATAGTGAATTCCAGGAGAGTCTGGGCTAGAGCGAAACCCTATCTCAAAAAAAAAAAAAAAAAAGCTTTACTATGGAAGTAAGGTTTTGAAAGCCAGTGACTCAAAGAATTCATTCCTTCCCACTAGACAGTGAGCACCTCTTCTGAATACATCACCCTGCTGGGTGTTTGCAAGGCAAGAAAGACAATCTTTTTGTGAGTAAGCAGCACAGATGCCAGTGGGCAGAGGCGGGTGGGGGAGCTCTTCACAAATGTTTGTTCAGAATCTGTCCTGTGTCGGCTTCTCTGCTGAGTGTGAGAATTACTACTTAACATTCAATCATCTGTCCACTCATTCAGACAATATTTGCAAAGTGCTTACTCTGTGTTAGGTCCTCGGCTCTGCTGTGTGGGTCCCTCCAAAGCTCTGTCATGGTTTAGAAAGCTGAATAGTTCATTCTTCAACATTCAGGTCAGGCCCCCTCCTGTGGGGGGGGGGCTCCCTGACCCTCTTGACCCCAGGCTGTGTTAGGGGCTGTCCCTGGCTTTCCTTTGTCCCAACTGAGCACACTGGTTTGTCATTGTCACTGCTTGTGTCCACACCTGTCTCTGCCAGACTGTGACTTCATCCTGGATGAAGGCCAGGTCTGACTCATCTTGGGGTCCCCAGCCCTAGCTCAGAGCCTGGAGCAGAACTGGTACCAGGAAAGGTGTGTGGAGCGCGAGAAGGAACCCGTGATAAATGAGCTGGAGTTGTCAATGGTTCCAGTTCCAGTTTCTTTCCAGTGGCTTCCATGAGAACCCAGCTATTGTCAGACCACGTGTATCACTCTCCATGGGAGAGGCCCAGGGCCTGGGGAGTGGCAGCTCAGTGGTTGGGGGTCAGGTTAGGGGTTCCAGTTCTGCCTCTGCCTCAAGGGTCTTTGTTCCCTGCCTTTTTCAGCCAAAGCCATGGGGCTGGGGAGACTAGGAGTCCTTGCCACACAGCCCTTGCTTGCCTTCTGTAAAGTGCCCTGGGGCTCACGCTCCAGCGCCTCTGGCTGTGGGAGGTGATGCTCACAGCGGCAGAGGTGAAACCTGGGTGCATTAATGGAGCCCCTGTTTACCCAGGCTGGGCCCATAAAATGCCTCAAGCGGAACTGAGCTCGGCTTGGCGCTCTGGGGCACTGTCCGTTCCGGCTGCTGAGCCTTGGAATGGACCACCTGGATGGGCTGCTGCTCTCCCAGATGCCTTGGATCACTCCAGAGGGAAGCTTGGGAATGCCTGAGAGCCAGATAGTAGACAAGGGTAGGTTTGCAGTGCTTGGGAACCCGAGAGGTCAAATTGCCCTTCCCATACCCCATGCCAGGGGCATCTGCAAGTTGCACGATAGCCCAAAGGGAGAAGAGCTTGGACTTTTCTTGTATGCTGCCTCTAAGCAGAAGCCTGCACTGATGCCCAGTGGGCATGGCTCTTTGTCCTCCTTCCCCACACTGTCTTCAGCCTGGCCCTTTGCTGAGTTTGTCTTCTGTGCCCTGCCCTGAGCTGAGCTCTTGGGGCTTATGGATGCATCAGACTCAGCGTTGCTATTAGGGAGTCTATGTCTAGTCTGGAAAACAGCTGGATACCCAATGAATTAGAGACCCCAGCAAGAATCCATCCATCCATCCATGCTTCCATCCATCCATCATCTTGAGAGCAGTCCCATCAGCTTTTGGGGTGCAAACTTACTAGTGAAGGCTCTAGGTTCTTGTGGCCTTGGTTTTAAATGTCCCCTATCATATGACCTTTGGCTCCTCTTTCACTCCAGACAGCATTGGGGATCTGTGACACCGAGGCCAACTTACCAGGAAGCTGATGAAGTCTACAATGCAGGGCCCTTTCCTTGCATTTGTTTTTTCTCTGGAAAAGACCCTCACGCTGTGCTCTCATGACTGTAGGTTTTTGTAACATTTTGTTATAAGTGAGCTATGTCAGCCAAAAAGGGTTAGACCACTGTTTCTTTTCACTCCAACTTCCCTCCATCTTCCTTTCCTGTCAGGGTGTTGAGTGGCTGAGACATTTGGGGGCTGAGCCAAGGGGAGCTGAGTTGAGGATTAGTGGTGTATGTTTATATGGTTTGCGGTCACTTGTGGGTTATTACTAAATGTCCCCGTGTAGGAACAGCTTCCAGAATGAACACCCCTCCTGCCCACCCCCAAAACTCATAGCTGTGACTGGCCCTGGAGGGCAATAGATAGTGAGAGGAAGCTAGTCTGGAATGTTCCTTTAGGTATCCGATGTGCCACACTATAGGCAAAGAATTTGGGACCTATCTAAACAAAGTCACTTTTGCTAAGAGTAGGATTGATAATGCAGCCTATATAAGTAGAGATTATAGCCATATCTATGTAGTTTAAAATTTTTTAATTTACTTATTTGCAAGCAGAGAGAGACAAAAGAGAGCCAGAGAGAGAGAGAGAGAGAGAGAGAGAGAGAGAGAGAGAGAGAGAATGAGAATGGTTGTACCAGGGCTTCTGGCTGCGGCAAATGAACTCCAGATGCATGTGCTACTTTGTGCATCTGGATTTATGTGGATACTGGGGAATCAAACCTTGGCGTTAGGCTTTGCAAGCAAGGGCCTTAACCACTGAGCAATCCCTCCAGCTCCAATTTTTCAACTTTTTATAGGGAAAAAGTGATATACATTCAGTAGAAACTGTACTTTAAGGTTTATTTCTGGATTCCCCAGTACCCATGTAAAGCCAGATGCACAAAGTGGCACATGTATCTGGAGTTCATTTGTAGTGGCTAGAGGCCCTGGCACATCCTCCATCCTACGGAGTCCTTGAAGCCCAAGGTGAAAAGACTCTTAGGAGAGTTGGGTATAAACTATGATATAGAAGCATACTTTCCTAGACTATACAGGTACCTCTGAAAATTCTGAAATCTTTTTTTACGTCAGTGATGTGAAATAATACAATTCCGGCTATTTATTGAGTGCCTGTCATGCATGAAACATAGTTATGCAATTAAGCTCCTTCTCTAGTATCTTTACAAGTGAAGAAATGGGCTTAGGGAAGTTAAAATTTTGTTCAAGTTCACAGAGAAGGCACATGCTATGCCTAGGGTTCCCCTGCTGTCACCCTGTGGGCTGTCACTCTTCTCAGTTTGGACCTAACTCTGACCAAACCTCACTCAGCCTGGCATTACTGCTGGAATGCAAGATGGAGGTACAGGACCCTGCCAGGGTGGGTTGACTCACGCAGATGATGGAAGAGACTAGAAGAATCTAAACTGGAGTTGGAGGGCCAGATAGCCTCTGCCCAGATCCTGAGGGGCAGAAAAAGATGATGCTTGGGCCATTTGCTTAAAGTCTCCCATTAGACCACAGAGACCATAGAGCAATTCAGGGGGCAGAGACAGACCTGGGCCTGTGGCCTGGACCCTCATATCCAGCCTGGGCTATGGCCTTGGGTTCTACCCATGAATTCCCCTGGCTTCTTTCTTTCTTTCTTTCTTTCTTTCTTTCTTTCTTTCTTTCTTTCTTTCTTTCTTTCTTTCTTTCTTTCTTTCTTTGAGAGAGTCTTTCACGTAGATCAGGTTGGCTTCTAACTTGTTATGGTGCCAAGAATGACCTTGAATTTCTGGTTCTCCTGTCTCCACCTCCTAGGTGTCCAGCACCACACGGGTTTATGCAGTACTCGTGATAGAACCCAGGGCTTCATGCATGCTATGTAAGCTATGTAACCAGCCAGTTACATCCCCAGCCCCTCCATGCCATCTGGTAACCGTTCAAAGGAGCAGTCAGTGTCAAGGAGAATAAACTGACTTCCAAACTAGGGCATCTCTGAGGAAGCATACCCAGAATGCTCCTTACCAGCAGGATTGGCTAGGGAGAAGAAATGGCAGGTGTGGCTCTGCACAGATGGGACTCACACATATAAAAGGAAGGAATGAAAGGAATGAAAGAAGGAAGGAAGAAAGAAAGAAAGGAAGAAAGGAAGGAAAGAAAGAATGAAAGAAAGGAAGGAAGGAAGGAAGAAAGAAAGAAAGAAAGAAAGAAAGAAAGAAAGAAAGAAAGAAAGAAAGAAAGAAAGAAAGAAAGAAAGAGAGTCCCAGTGGTCAGTGAGTGCATCAAAAAGGAAGTCTCCGATGGTTCTGGAAGGATGTTCTCCCAGGAAAGGTGGAGAGTCCCTTCCTGGAAAGCCAGGCCTGCCATAGCCAGGACCCTTCCTGAGCACCTGGGAGCTCTGGCTCTGAGATTCTTTTCATGAAGCCATGGGGACCTAAACTGGTTTGATTAGAAGGGACATGCCCACAGGCCAATGTCCCAACAAGCTGAAATGACCCCTCTGATATTCAGAGACGGTGCGGCCTCCTCATGGCAGGAGGCCAGAGGCTCTATTACATCAGAAGACCATTCTGTTACCCCGGACCTCCATGGGCCCAGCTCACCATGTGGCTTCCTGTAGGGCTGGTCTCTGCTTCGCCTTCACCTACTTTGAATTTCCTCACTGTGCAATGGAAAGCCATGCCTGTGTGATTGTTTTTATATAAAAGGTGGGTGAAGGGGATCAGACTTGGATGCAATTTCTTAGGCACAGAACAGAGTATTTTGGGGGGTCCTCAGGACAGTCTGTTCTAGGTAATTTCTTCCCACCCTCCCACACACCCCTAGGGCTGCTTCCTTCTTCCTGACTCTTCTCTGGTTCTCAGTTTCGTCTTCTGTGAAATAAGGATGTAAGATTCTTCTATAAAATCCAAGCTGGAAAAGGTTCTTTTGAAAGGAATGACCTCCCGAGCGCAGCCACGAGCACTCCCTGGCCCTCTCAAAGTGCTGCTTTCTTTTTTTCATTTAATTTTTTTAAGACAGGGTCTTATGTGTTTCATGCTGCCCTTGAACCAACTATGTGACCTTGAGTTTCTGCTCTCCTGCTTCCACCTTCAGAGTGCTGGGTTTACAGGTGGGCACCACCATGCTGGGTCTATGCAGCACTAGGGATCTGCAAGCCCGGCAAGCACTCTGCCCACCGAGCTACAGACCCAGACCTCACAGTGCTGCTCTCAGGGTTCCTTGCTGGCCACCAGCCTGAGAGCTGTGGAAACCCTGAGCGCTTCAAACTCCACACGTTTTGTGGGTCTTGCAAGCCCAGCAGCACTATAACATCGCTTTAGAAGGTTTCCAGACCCCAGAGTAACAGGAACCACCTGACCCATGGAGCCCTGGGCTCAAAGGAGACCAAGAAACTGGGCTCCAAACTTGAGGATCCACTATGGGCCAAGGGGACATGGCTGTGACCAATCCTCCTGCCTTGCTGTCCTTATATCTTAGGGGGCCAAAGATGGTTCTCACCATGGATACAGGGGGGTAACAGAGGCCCTGCGATTTCTGACTTTCTTCCAAGAAAATCTTTTATGCTGCAAGACAGCTTCCTGGGACACTGGATGAGGGAAGGAATAGCTCATGCTTCAAATGGTTTGACCACCATGTGGCTCTCTCTGGAAGGCCTGAGAGGTGCTGGGTCATCCTGCCCCTCCTTCCATGATGGGGAGTCAAGGTTAGACCAGTTTGGATCCTGCCTCTATCACTAGCCCTGGGATCTTGAGCCCTCCAGTCCCCAATCTTCTCTTACCAAGAGCATCCGAGCAGCCTCACGTGGTGGTTGTAGGGATTGATCAAAGCTAGTATATGCCACGAATGCTATTATGCTTGGTCTTACACTGCCCCCCAAGCAAGATGG
>PVHP010011536.1:0-44954 GCA_004024765.1 Zapus hudsonius | reverse complement strand
GTGTGTGTGTGTGTGTGTGTGTGTGTGTGTGTGTGTGTGTGTGTGTATGTATATATGTATATATATATATATTATTGTCCATAATGAGTTACATTATTTAGTGGGCAAACAATGAATTGTTATCCCCAGTTCCTCAAAGACCCCCCTCCCCATCCCCAATCAGCTGGATATCCTCCTCTGTGGGTCGTCTGGATCAGTCCTTGTGACAGGGGACCCTAGATAGCCTAGTTGTCAGCCTGGTTCTCCTGGCCCAAGTGTGTTGTTACTGAGGGGTGCCATGCCTCTGGATATGGATAGTCTCCCCAACCACAGCTCTCACAATCTTTCCACCCCCTTTTCTGCTCAGTTTCCTGAGTCGTGGTGGGTATTAAGGCTGCTTTAATGTTGAGAACTTAGGGGTCTTTGTGTCGAAAATTGTTGGTTTCTGTCTCACTGGCTTATCCTGTATTGATTGAATGGCTTTGGGTGTGGGTCCCTTGTTCATCCTGTCATTCTCTGCAGGGTTCCATATGGACCCTCCACGATATGACTGTTGTGGCTCATCTCTTGCCAGGATCTCAGCCATTGGCCTACAGTCTGTTGGTAGGGTTAGATGGGCCCCAGCTCTCTCGCTGTATCCTGAGAAATACAAACACAATCTTCATTGGAGAGTAAGATCTGTATAGGTTAACAAATATACACAATTCTGGATTACCTAGATTCTATTTTCTAGTAGCCTCCCCATCAATTTCTCCCATGGTGCATCTTTTCTTGGGAGCCCAAGAGTCTGGGATCTGTGCATATCACCCTAAATACCCAGTTCCAGCCAAGGGCTCCCCCTCACTAAGTGGAATATTTAGGTGAATTTAAAAGCTCTTGATTGTCTCCCCCAGGCCTAGGCTCCTCCATTGCATAAATGCTCCTTTCTTGGTTCGCTGTTCTCTCCCAGTAGGAGGTGTGTTCAGCCTACTCACGGCAGCAGGCTGTGTTTCATGCCAGTGGTCTCTGTTTACTCCAGCTGTCGTTGACCAGCTTCCCCTGACAGCTTATTGCAGTGCCTTCCAGCATTGCACTGCCTACCATCTGGGGGCTGGTTACCATTCCGGACCTTGAATGGTCTCTCGATGCTGATTGATGGCATTCTGTGGTTTCTTCAGCAATAGGATCCTACCTCAAGCCTGGGGTTGGCATTCAAGAGCTTTGACAGTCTTGTTTTTGGAACCTCATGGTTCACTTTGGTCAACAGCTCAATGATGGAAGGAGCCGATGACTGGGACCAGGAATTGCCAGACTGATTCAGAGTAGTTTTAATTTGCATTTTCCTCATTGCTAAGGATGGAGAACATTTTTTTTTTTTTTGTGGTTCTGAGGACCAAACCCAGGGCCTTGAGCTTGCTATGCAAGCGCTCATCCACTGAGCTAAATCCCCAACCCCATGTTTTTAAATGTTTATGTACCATTTGTATTTCTTAATTTGAGAACTCTATTCAGTTCCTTAGCCCATTTTTTTGATTGGGTTGTTTGATTTCTTATTTTGTTTTTTGAGTTCTTTGTAAATCCTAGATATTGTCTGTCAGATGTATAGCTGGTAATGATTTTTTCACATTGGTTTGTTTGACTCTTTTCTCTATTCACAGTGTCTTTTGCTGTACAAAAGCTTTTTAATTTCATGAGGTCCCACTTGTTGATTAGTGGTTTTATTTCATGTACAACTGGGCTTATGTTCAGAAAGTTCTTGCCTGTGCCAATATGTTGAAGTTTTTTCCCTACTTCTTTCTCTAGCAGTTTCAGAGTTTGAGGTCTGATGCTAAGGCCTTTGATCCATTTGGACTTGATTCTTGTGCATGGAGAGAGATGAGTATCTGTTTTCATTCTTCTACATATCGATATCCAGTTTTCCCCACACCATTTGTTAAAGAGGCTGTCTTTTCTCCAGTGAATATTTTTGTCCTTTTTGTCAAAATCAGATGGCTGTAACTAGGTTTGCAACAGCATCCTTTATTCTGTTCCATTGATCTACGTGTCTATTTTTGTGCCAGTATCATGCTGTTTTTGTTACTATGGCTCTGTAATAAATCTTAAAATCAGGTATGCTGATTCCATCAGCCTTAATTTTGTTACCTAGAATTGTTTTGGCTTTTGTTTTGGTTTACTAATTAATCTTTCCTAGTTCTATTCATTTCTCATAATTCTGTCTGAATATTCTCTTCCTTTTTTTCCCATTGTCTCTATACTATTCAATTTTGGTTCTACTCCCATAGTTTCTCTTCAGTGTGAAACATTGTCCAAGAAGAAAGGTCTATTCTTTAGAACTCAGGGTTTCAAAATGATGTGACTCTGATACAACTTTCTTCTCAGAATCTCATTCTCGTCTTTGATATTTTTACTGGGTATATAGATCTCATTTGGCATTCAGTTTCTTTAAGAATATTAAAAACATGTATCATTGTCTTTTGTCTGAGCCACACCATCCTTGCCATGATGGATTGTGTTCTCCACCTGTGAGCCAAAATAAATCCTGCTTCCCTTAATTGAGTTTGTCAGGTATTTTCACATGGATGGGAAACACAACTAATGCACCCAACAACGCCCATCACTTGAGATCCTTTTTACCTCTCAGTGTAGTATGACCCCTTATAAGATGAGGGCTTGTATGATCTGTTTCCAGAAAAGATAGGTCAGAGCATTTCTTTTTGGAGAAAGAGTACAGTGGTAGTTTTAGGCTTTATGACTTGTCATTGTTTTTATGATCTACCTTAGGGAAGAGAAATTTTATTTGCTCAGGCTTGTCATGGGCTATGAGAAGAAGGGAGTAGGAGATAGGAGGAAGGGTGAAAGTCAGGGAGGAACTTGGCTTCTCAGTCTTTTGCTATGGGGAATCATTTTTTTTTTTCTGAGTTCCATTTCCTTCACATACTCACATAGAGCTAGTTCCCTCTCTTATATTAAGTAGAACTATGTTAGTGTTTGTATCTGATGCCATTGATTTGAACCCTTCTGGGTCTGCTTCTCATCTCCAGCCACCTTGCTTGTGCTCATATTTTCTAGGTTGTGTTTTTTTTATGCCAGTTATTGTATGTTCAAAACTGTAGATGTATTTTAAGGCCTAACATATTATTATCCACCTCCAGAGAGGATTGGCTTTTGGATTTAAGCCCACACTATTAATCTACTAGTAATCTACCACCTCCTTTTTTCTTCCTTTCTTCCCAGTCAGTTATTTGGAAATGGGTTGAGTTTCTATGCATTTATATTTTTCTGTTTCATTCCTTTATGCAGTATAATTATTTGGGGTCCCAATCCAAAGCCTGGGGTGCTTATCTTGGATCTCTATCTTTTACCCTATTCTACAGAGTATTCAGTTTTGTCCTCATCACCCTGTGATATGAACCTGTGATCCTCCTTTTAATTCTTCTAGAATCACCTTTCATTCTTGGCAAAAACATGGACTGAAATGCTAGGAAAAATTTATTTTCGGTAGAATTCTTTTTTTTTTTGGCTATATGTAATTCTGTACTTTTTTTTTTCAATTCTTTGCTCTTGAACAAAGTTGTTTCTTGGTTTTTTGAGGTAGGGTCTCGCTCTAGTCTAGGCTGACCGGGAATTCATTATGTAGTCTCAGGCTGGGCTTGAACTCATGATGATTCTGTTATCTCTGCCTTCCGAGTGCTGGGATTAATTTCATTAACATTTTAATTTTATCCATTTTTTTTCCTGAACATAAAGAATGCTATCATCCTAGTTCATCTTCACTAGAAATGGAAAGCCATGTGTTCAAGAGAAAAAAGAGCCAGTATTCATGTAGTGACATTTGCCATAATATCCCCCAAACTTCCGTGAGGAAGGTCGTGTTATGCCATTGAAGAAACCCATGCATACCTAAAAGGTTAATAGAATTGTCAAAGGTCACAATAGAATCTTTTTTTCCTGAGGCACTATATGATGTTGTCATTGCTCTTCTTTGGACTTTAAGGTAACAAGTACCCTTTTTGTTGTATAGCAGTAAATATATGTGTAGAGAAATGAGGCCAAATGGGATGAGTATTCTTAGTGTATATGTGTAATGTTAACTATGGAAAACCTGTAATTAACTTTGCATACATAAATAATTGTGTGCAATTTCTCCTACATATAAAATTTGTTGAGTGATGATTAGCTGTGTATGTTCATGAGGAGGCCAGAGGACAACATCTGGTGTCATCCTCAGGAACACCATCCACTTCTTTTTTTTTTTAATTTCTAATTTTATTTTTTATATGTTATACCAGGGTATACTCTTTTATCCCCTTCCTTCAGCTCCTGTTACCTAGGGAGCCCTCCTCAGTGGGTCTGTGATATTAACTATGGGGTCATGAAGGCCTTAGTCAGACCCTGTGGGTTGGGGATCATGTCTCAGCATATTGCTACCCACTCTATGGATCTTACAATCTTTTTGCTCCCTCTTCCACAAAGTTCCCAGAGACATGGCAGGGCTGTTGACAGTCTGATTTAGTGTTGAGTTCTCTTGTAGCCTCCGTATTTCTGTATTTTAACCTGGTGCTGGTTATCAGGCTATCAGTAACAGCAGTGTTCATGTCGTCACTTCCCCTGAAATTTCTCCTTGTCTTATCGGTTAATCTTGCTTCTTCTCTGTTTTATCCCATATCTATGAAATAAAGCAGATTCTCCAAGCCAGAGTGATATCAGCTTGGGTTAAAGGGAGTATGCAAATTTATTTGAGAGGCATTTTTTGATGTGCAAGCCCACTTTTCTTCTCCAGAGAGCAGTGGGGGCTTCATTCTGAAGTCTGTGCTTCTAGACCATGGTATTCTGACTTGGTTTCCTGTACCAGTTACGAGTTCTCTCCCACTGATTGGGCCTCATGTTCAATTAGAGAACGGTTGGTTACTTGTGCCACTATTGCACAAGTATATACTTCTTGACCCACTGGTTGATTTCACAGTCTGCAGAGTTCCTTGCTTATTCATGCTGTTGTGGACCATTGTCCTCTAGCCTCCCATAGGCTTTTCCCTTTCAGTTCCAACATAATAGTTTGATTTCCTATGACCGACGCCTATGGTGTCTCCAGCAATAGGGCCTTCCCTTTTAGCTCTGGTAGGTAATCAAGTGTTTTGGCAGTGGCCTACATTGTTTCAGAGACCTCATGGATCTTCCTGGCCAAAAACTCACTGTGTGGGGCAACCCAATTCTGGGCCTGGTATGTACTTGCCAGAGTCCATGGTTTTAAGGATAAGTTTTTTCTACTTTTTGTCTGGATTATTCCCCCTCCTTCTTTATTGGTGGTTATATCTTGTAGAATGCTAGCCAGAAGGAGGGTTTCTATAAAACTTATGTTGTCTTAACTTTTGTGTAATTCCCTTCCTACTCTCCCTATCCCCTACCTTTCCAAGCCATATTCTGTCCCTGCCCTAACCTGTAAGGTAACCCCCTCCTCTCCTCTCTCCTTATTTCTTCTCTTTACTCTTCTCATATTCCTGTTGCTTACCACCATTTGTACTCATCTCCAATTGATCCCAGTTAGGAATTGCAGATGAGAGAGTACATGAGTTGTCTTTGTTTGCCTGCTTCTCTTAGAACAATTTTTTCCAACTCCATCAATTTTTCTGCAGATTTCATAACTTATTTTTCCTTACTGCTGAGTAGAAATCCACTGTGTATGTACCACATCTTCATTATACATTCATCAGTTGATGGGTATCTAGGATGATTCTAGTTCCTAGCTCTTGTGAATAGAGCAACAACAAATATAGCTGAGCAAGTCTCTCTGTTAAAGAGTGGAGTTTTTAGGGTATATACTTAGGATCTCTCATTGTCTCAGAGCTCACCAATTAAGCTAGACTGGCTGGTCTTTGAGTTCCAGGGATACTCATAGCTCCACCTTCCCACGGTTCTGGGATTCCAGGCAAGTACCACCATGCTGGACATTTTATGGATAACACTCAGGTCCTCATGAGTTTATCTTGAGCTGTTTTTGAATGAGAGTTTTTTTTCTCAGTATTTACTTTCCTCCTCCTTTCCTTTCCTTTTCTTTTCTTTTCTTTCTTTCTTTCTTTTTTTTTTTGGAGATAGTTTCTCACTATGTAGCTCTGGCTGGCTTGGTACTCACTATGTGGTCCAGGATGGCTCTGAACTTACAACAGTCCTCCTGCTTCAGTCTCCCATGTGCTGGGATTGCAGGTGTGGACCACCATGCCCAGCTCTTTTTCTCAATATTGGCCATACATTACACCAGCTTGTATTTCTTAAGCATCTGCACACACGCGCGCACACACACACACACACACACACACAAATCTACATGTTGTAATTAATTATGGTCTTATTAGGATGATGAAGTTATTTTCTAGCTTTAAGGTTTGAAATCATTTCTATATACTTACTCTTTCTACTTTATCTGTTTGTATACTGTTTTGGACTATCATCAGTTTGAAAGAATAATTTCTTGGTTGGGTTGTTTTTGTCATGCCAGGAATTGAACCAAAGGCCTTGTTCATGTCACATAAACACTCTACTGCTGAACTACAACCACAGCCTTGAAAGAGGAATTAAAAAAAATTTTATTTATTCATTTTCAAGCAGAGGGATAGAGAGAAGGAGAGAGAGAGAGAGAGAGAGAGAGAGAGAGAGAGAGAGAGAGAGAGAGAGAGAGAGAGAGAGAGAGAGAGAGAGAGAGAATGTACCAGGGCCACCACCTTGTGGGTCAGGCTTATGTGGGTACTGGGGAGTTGAACCAGGGGCCTTAGGCACTGGAGGCAAGTGCCTTAACCGCTGAGCCATCTCTCCAGTCCTGAAAGAGGAATTTTTATAGTGTCTTTCACTTTATTTCTTTACTTGATTTTTCAAGGAAGGGTCTCGCTGTAGCCCAAGCTGATCTGGAATTCATTATGCAGTCTCGAGGTGTCCTCGAACTCATGGCGATCCTCCTACCTTTACCTCCCAAGTGCTGGCATTAAAGTTGCAGTGCATGACTGATGGGGCATGGTAGATAACAGGAATGCTTTAGATGGGAGTCAAGCAGAGATGGCACCTTGAACCATATTTGATTGGCAAACGATGAACACTTGAGGAGAGCTAGCATTGAGAACTTAATAAAGACAGTCAAGAGGAACGTTAAATGTGGGTTAAGGATTGTTAATATAAATAGCCTTGGAAGAAGGTCAAGGAAAGGAAGGCACATTGCACATGGTTAGAGGCTTAGTGGAAAATTTCTGGTCTAGAAATGTGAAAATATTTTTTATAATTTATAGTTTATAGCAATAATCTTTATTATTTAACATTCCCTAAATTTTGTTGCCTTAAATATTTCACAAAAGGGACCACTTTAGAAATCTCAGTGGTTGGAAAATTCAGGACCTTATATTTTCCCACAGTATATTTTAGTTGTTCTGCTTAAGGTCTGCATAGGCCCTCAGTCTGGAACCCTTGCTGAAGGGTAGTCCTCATCCTGGACTTGCATTTTTCATGGTAGGAACAAAAAGGCATTGTGGAATAGATGGGGTGGCTTGTAAACTTTGGCTATGCATTGGCATTGGTTACTTGCATTGACATTTGTTTGACTACTGCTGTCATAGTGAAGGACACTTCAAGTCACATGCCATCATGCTGTATAATTCTTTCTAGGAAAGAGTGAAAAGTTGGGCACAAAATTACAACCAACCACACTTTGCTTTTTAGACAAAACTTTACATATAGTAAATGTACATACAGATAGATAAAGTATATTGTGTTTCATTGACCTTAACATACACATTTTCTCCTCATAGTTGAAAATTGTGTTGCATCTACAATAGTTGGGGTATTGTAGTCACTGGATGCTAGGCAGCTATTGTGATGTCATTGCCTCAGCATGGGCAAACTTGGCTGTCAGACCTAGTGGTGTGATTGGACACCTACATCCATGATGTTTCAGGACTGTTTGAGAAATTAATGAATTTCAACTGAAGACTTCCTATATACCGTCTAGGAAGCTCTGCCTCCTTTACAGAATGGGGTCAGAGGATGTCATGGAGGGTCATTGGGGTCATGGAAGAAGTCTCAGAGGCCATGGTGGCACCTGCTTGCTGTTTGTTGTTGTTCTTGAAAAAAAAAAATAATGTACTATCAGGATCCCAATGGCCCAGAAGTTTGGTCTTTGAATGTGAATTATGCTTTTATTTTCATGTGTATATAATGTGTTCTAAAACTCTATTCTAAACTATCAGTAAATGAAAACTAATTTTCTTCTACTTTCTCTTTTTTTCTGCCCCTGAGGTAGGGTCTCACTCTAGCCCAAAATGACCTGGAATTCACTGTGTAGTTTCAGGCTGGCCTCGAACTCACAGTGATCCTTCTGCCTCTGCCTCCTGACAAGCCTGGCAGGAAACTAATTTTACATGATAGTAAATTTTTGTACCTTAATTTAATTGCTCCCCCCCTTTTTTTTTTTGGTTTTCAAGATAGGGTCTCACTCTAGCCCAAACTGACCTGGAATTCACTGTGTGGCCTTGATCCTCCTATCTCTGCCTCCCAAGTGCTGGGACTAAAGGCATGCACCACCACACTTAGCTTTAAAAAATTATTTATTTGTGTGTGTATGTGTGTCTGTGTGTGTGATACACTATGGCCTCTTGCCATTGCAAATGAACTCCAAATATATGTGCTACTTTTTGCATATAGCTTTAGTTTTACATTGTTACTAGGGATGTAACCCAAGCCATCAGGAAGTGCCTGATTTTTAAACTTAAGCATTTTACTTCAGCAGCATCTTGTAATCTATGGAACATGGTTAATTCCTTCTTAGAAGTTCAAATATTGAGTATTTATTTGGCAAATGGAAGTCAAGTTTTTTTTTTTTTAGGAGGTATTCTAATAGTATATACTTGGGATTAAGTTCCTACTAACTTTATTCATTTTAATTTTAAGTAAAATGTATAAAAGGTAGGCAGCTTTAAATTTACCAATGCATTTTGAATTTAAATGAGATGCGTTGTAAAAGAAATTTGGTATGTAATTCATGGGTAACTTTCTAAATAAAAAAACGGATTTAACAGTAATAGAACACACAATTTCTTCACACTGTGTTCAGCAAACAACTTCTGAGGCACTGAGAATTTGCAAGGATAGAGCTATGTGCTGTCTCCAGCAGCTTTTCTGTCTACTGTTAGCAAGTGACTGAGCAAGACGCTACTGTTCTCACTCTGGATTTAGTCTTCCTGGAGCTTAAAGGCTAAGGGCATAAATTTTAGAATCTGGAATCTCAGACTGAATTTAGTATCTTCCCCTACCCAATTTTTACTCAAAATGCCTGAGGTATTGGACTTATATAAAGAGGAAAAACTTACTTTGGCTCACAGTTTTGGAGGTTCCAGTGTATAACTGGTTAGCTTTATTGCTTTTGGTCTGTGGCAAGGCAGCATGGTATGGGTACATGATGGAGAAAAACTATTTACCAAATGGCCAGGAAGCAGAAGAGAGAAAGAAGACTGGACTGAGGTTTAAAATCCTTTTTGAAGAAATTTCCCAGCGACCTAAGTGTTCTCTGTAAACTTCACATGTAACCACCTTCCAATTGTGTCATTCAAGTCTTTGATGGGATGTTTAAGATCCAAACTATAGCCCAGTCTTAGGAGTTTCTTGTCACTTGGACTGTTGTGGGCCTTGTACTGATCTTATGTTCTCTCTTGCCTAATTCCAGGCCTTTTTTTTTTTTAACTCTAGGTTAATCTACCCTACCTTCCATTCCTGTGTAGTAAACCTTTTTACTAAGGCTTAAGTCTTTACTGTGATCATAAAACCCCAGCCTACTTCTGCAGTCTCACTTTCTACTACTAGTTCCCTTGTGTTCAGTGTAGACATAGTGGCCTTTTATTTCTTTTGGCTGAAATCTCTTCCTACCTCAAGGCTGCCACTCAGTCATTGCTGTTTGCTGTCCCTGGATCATTTCTTTTCCTGTTTATTCTTATTCCATTCCATTCCTTTTTTGTCCTTGAAGCCTGGGTTCTTGTGATCATTCCACTGGGAAGTCTTTTTCAATAAGTTTGGTCTCTCTGTCGCATGTTTTTATAAAGCATGCTGTGCCTTATTTATTTATTTATTTATTTATTTATTTATTTATTTATTTATTTATTTATTATTTTTGCATTTATCGCCAATGAATAAACATCTTCCTTCTGTGGACTTTAGTTTTCAGAGGGTTAGACTGTGTTTACTTCTCAGTATTCTGAGTGCTTAGCACAGTACTTAATGCAGTAAATACTCAGTGAATATTTGTTGAGGGATGAATGGATGAATAAACATTACTTGCCTCATGGGGTTGTCGTGAGAATAGCATTGGGACACAAACAGTATCTTGTTACATATCATGTGGCTCATGTGGGTTTGTGACATTAGGTCTTTCTTTCTTCTTTTTCCCAGTATATATCTCAAAACTATTTATTATGGCCTAATAGAAGGTAATGAGTTAATTTAGTGCATCTTGAACTTAATTTTTAAAAATGAAAAAGAATAGCATAGCAGTTCCCAGAGAAAATAACATAGTGTTGTAGTCAACCTTTTCTTTGCTGTGACAAAGAACCCGACCAAAAGGCAGCTTGTGGTGGAATAGGTTTGTTTTGGCTTACAAACTCGAGGGGCAGCTCCATAATGGCAGGGAAAAGGATGGTATTAGCAGAAGAGTCCACATCACCTCTGCCACAGCACTGCAAACAGTAGCAGAAAGGTGTGCCAAAAGCTAGCAAGGGGAAGCTGGCTATAACCCTCCCCCCAACAACACACCTCCAACAAGGTTCCAATTCCCAAACTGCCATCAGCTGGGGAGCAGATATTTAGAACACATTAAATTCATGAGGGACACCTGAATCAAACCAGTACACATAGTAAGGAAAAGTAATACATCCTGAAGTGTAACACATTTCCTAATCTGTAACTGTTTAAAAACCTTTGAAAGCCACTCTTCCCCCTCTCCCCTTGACCTAGTAGTGGGGTTTCAGCCTAGGGCTCCCAACTTACTAGGTAAGTGCTCTACCACTGAGGTATATATCCCCAGCCCTGAAAACCACTTTTCAGGTGTGTGGGTGTATGAGTGTGTGTATGTGTTCATGTGTGTAAGTGCAGGTATGTGCATGTGGAAGTCAGAAGATGACTTTTAGTATTTTTCACTTTCTACTTTGTTTTGAGGCAAAGTCTCTCATTCACCACTCCATTCACCAGGCTAGCTGACCTGTGAGTTTCTGGTGGTTTCTTTTGTCTCTATATTCCTTTTTGCCATAGTAAAGATTATGGGATCACAGAAATTACAGTGTACCATTGTTGTACATGGGGGCTAGGAGTCTGAACTCAGGTCCTCAAGCCTGCAGGGCAGTCACTTTATCCACTAATCTTCAGTCCTGAAAAACCACTCTTATGGCTTATGTATAGTACAGGAGAGTGTAGCCTGGAACAGTTACTGTCTTATTGCTGGGATAAAACATGTAACCAGAAAGGAAATGGAAGAAAAGGATTTATTTTGGCTTAGTTTGGAGGAATAGCTTCATCATGTCAGGGAAAGCATGGCAGAGCAGATAGCTGGGCATCACATATTGTTACAGTAGCAGGGGGGTGGACAGGGAAGCAGTCTGAGTGAGCACCCAGTGGGCTGGACTTTAAATAGACCTCAGGAATTGCTTTCAATGATACACCTCCTCTAACAAGGCTCCACCTCCCAAAGGCTCCACAACTTTCTCAAATTGCCACCTGCTGGGGACCAAGTATTCAAAACATATATGGCTTCAAACCTTCTAACCACCCCATAGCCTTTGGGCACCATTGTGTTTAAATTAGGACAGTGCAATGAGAATAAAGCCTGTTTCTGAAAGAATGTAATTCTACCCTTGCTGACTTGTTATAGTGTTCAAAGCCCTTGAATCCTTCTTAGTCATAAATGCTGTCTACATCTGGGATCACTTTGCCAAAGATGTGCAATCTATTTTTAACCCAAAGTAAATTTTTTGTATGTTGTGTAAAATGGTCCTTTCCTTTCTACTGCCTTGGATATGTACCTGCAATGTTGTTAATATTTATGTGGGGACATCTGTCATATATAAAGTATATAACGATGCTGTTGACATTGTGTCTATCATAATGAAATTCTCTAACAGCTCAAATTACTTCTCTTATTAAATTTTATTGCCCTAGTGACTTTATAATCTTTAGTATTGCTAATTTGATAAAGTCAAATGCTACATAAATATATAAAACCCCAGATTATACATAGGGTCCTAGGAAGCCAGAGCCAGACAAAAGAAGCCCAGTGCATTTAAGGATTAAGGCAATAGTGGTTATGCTTGTGGTAATCTGGTAAATGATTTCATTTTCTGTGAATTTCTTATATAGATTTGATAAACATTTGTATAACTGAATATGGTTTTCTTCTTTATGGACAGAGGTCAGTTCCAAACCTTTGATGCTGTTGACTTTCTCATCATTAATCATTGTTTTATAAGGCAGTCTCCAAGGATGCATAAATTATGGTAATAGAACTGGGGAAGGGCTGGATCTGGAGGTTGCTGCTGCATCATTATGTCCACAGGCATGGTGTTTTGTTTGCTTGCCCTCTGCATATTGCTGTACTGAGGAGCCAGAGCCTGCCCCTCACAGACCAGAGACAGTAGTAGATTATAACGGCATCAGAAAGCAGTCCTGCTAGGTAGTGTGTTGGGCACACTTGGATTTGATGCAACAAAATTATTCTGGGAGTCTCATGAAAGCTTAGGCAGCCCCTTCCATATAGGTGATTTGTTTTATAGGCACTAGAGGCAAATGCTCAAATAATATGAATGATCTCTATTCCACCACAAAAAAATTGGGGGGGCAGGTCATAGAGTCCAGTTTTCATGTCTTCTTATTACTGGTTTCTGTCAGCTATTGCAGACTGGTCAGTAGATACTGTTATATTCTTAGAATAGGAACTAAACAGTGGTTTCTTATTTGTTACATATATAGCTTTTCATTTTACAAGTGTGATGTTTTATTGGAAAAATTAGAAAATGAATAATGAAAGATAATACAAAAATTTCTCAGCGATGAAATACTTCCTGTGTTTTTATTATTTCTATACTTCGGTAGGTGAATATATAAGAGACTACTGAGCTTATTATTTTCTGATAAATTTGATATGAGATGAATATTTATAGGTAAGATACATATTACCAAAGTTAATGTTAAAAAGTGTAAAAAAATTACCTGAAACAATATTCATGGAAGAATTTGGTAAACTTGTCAAAACACTGTCGTTTCTAAAAAGTTGCCAGTTCCAGATGGTTTTGCTGTCAGTATTCACATCTTTGCAGAGAATGCCTCTGCTATTTAAACTATTTAAAATGGTTTTTTTCCAATATATATTTCATTTTACTGGGTTGTTGTTACCCAAATATGAAAATGCTCAGACAAAAATATAGGAGAAAAAGATAAATCATATTAAAAAAAGTAAAATCTGGTGTAGACAAATAAGAATGCTGCTGCTACTGCTCCAACTAATTTTTTTGAAATTCCTATTTTGTATATTTTGAGTATAAGATGTCATTGCACTAGTCAATTAATTTATAAATTACTACTTTTATCCCACAAAAAAATCACATGTAAGAGATGGAAAATAGCAACAAAAATTTTCATTTATCTTATCTCTAGGTGACTTAAAAACAGTCTTATTCTGGGGCTAGGGAGATGGTTAAAGGCAGTGGTTAAAGGCATATACTTGCAAAGCCTGCCTGCCTGAGTTCAATTCTGTATATAGATATAAAGTGTATAGAGTATATTATATATAAAGTATATGGAGATCTAAAGTGTTCCATGTATCTGTGAATCCAAAGCTCCTATGACAATGGGAGGCAGGGCCAGGAGAATCCAAAGCTTGTGGGCCAGCTAGTCTGATGTTTGTAGTCTGACATTTTGTGTGTAGTGGTAAGAGACCCTGTTTCAATAAAGGTGGAACATAGATACCTTGACGTGTCCTTTGACCCTACACATGTGCTTGGCACACATGCCCTTACATGAATGTAAATAAAATTGCAAAACATCTCATGCTTAAGTGACTTAATTTTCTCTCTCTGTGTATGTATGAGTATGTGCGTGTGGTATGCATGCATGAGTATATGCATGTTTGTGTTTGCATGTGCACGTGCATTTGGAGGCCAGAGGTCAATATTGATCTATTATCCTCTACCTTATTCTTTGATTACAGGGTTTCACACTGACCATAGAACTCACTAATTCAGCTAGACTAGCTAGCCAGTCAGCCCCAGGGCTTCCCTGCCCCTGCCTCCTTACCACTGGTTATTACAGGCATGCACCACCATGCCTGGCATTTTATTTACATGGGTACTATGCATCTAAAGTAGGTGTCTTTAGCCACTGTGTCGTCTTCCCAGCCCCTGAAAAGTGACTTAAATTATTATGTCCTGTTTCTATAGTTTGATTTGGCTCCCCCTGAAGAGTTCTGCTCCATGCATTGGTGGTTGGGGATAGTCATTCAGCAAGAGCTGGCATGTCTAAAATGGCCCCACCCATGTGTCTCTTAACTTCATCTAGATAGCTAAAATAGCAGGATCCTGCTGTGTCTTTCCTTCAAGTCCCTAAAGGGTCCCAATATAATTTCTGCTACATTTCTGTCCAAAGCAAATAAATCAGTCTTTTTGGAGAAGAAGGGACGTTGACTCAGCTGGATAGAAGTGGCATGTACCATAGACATGGGACTAGTTGGTGACATATTTTTTCTTAGTTTTATGTTTTTATTTGTGTGTGTGTATGTATGTGTGTGTATGTATTCAGGTATACATGTTATTGTGTGTGTGTGTGTGTGTGTGCGTGTATGTGTATGAGTGTGGTGGCCAGAGGACAACTTTGAGTGTCTTTATTTATTTTAGAAAAGATCTCTCACTGGAACTTGCCAAAGAGGCCAGACTGGCTGTCCAGTGAGCCCCATGGATCTGTCTGTCTTTGTCTCTCCAATCTGGGATCATGAATGCATGCCGCCATGCTTAGTTCTTTTTACACGGGTTCTGGAGATTGAACTTGTGTCCTCATAGCAAACACTTTACGAAGTTTTCTCTACCGCCCCAAATTGGCGACATCTTTGAATATACTCTGCCATATGCTATGGCTGTGACGCTCCTGTGTGTCCCTTCCTGATGTCCCTCATTTCCATACTTAGATGAGCACTGTTCCTGCCCAATTAAAAAAAATCATTTTCTTGCTTTTTACAATTATTTTAGTTCTACATGATTGTCATAAATTTTAAAAAATCTTTTGTTTCAATTTCAGTAATGTATATATTTGATGGTGACTTGTAAAACTAATGAAAGGAAAAATATTAAAATGTTTCTCATACCAACTCCTGGAATATGCTAACATGTATGTACATGACTGAAAGTCATATCAAGTACTTCCAACTCTCTGAATCTTGTTGTTTTAAGTGTAAGTAGTTGGAATACAGGTTTATCTGAACTATAGTATTCAGTTCCTGAATTTTGGATTATAACTAGCAAGAAATTTGATGTGAGAGATTCATTCAAACCTTTTCTTGATTATATTAGGATGGTGCACGTTTGAATAGTGAAGGTACCTGTGCATGTTTGTGTGCTGTGTGTATGTGTTCATATTGTAACAGAGAAGTTTTGGCACAGCTATATGTTTTGTTTTTTTTTACCGCTGCATTTCCCCACCGAGTTCATGTCCTCTAATACAAAAGAATTATACACAGGGACAGAAATAAATATTTTTTATCACACATTTATTCTAGATTAATTAGTTAAGGGAAGGGGGAATTAGATAGGAAAGCCTCCCAGTCACCACGTGGTCTGTGAGGTTTATAAAATCATATTATTTAAGGGAACATGGGGAATTACAGAGTTCTCCAGCCACCAGTGGGGGGAGAAAACTTGGTGAGTTTTTAACAGAATTTATGCTGTTCAGCTAAACAAGCAGAAAGGGGAAAGATCATGAGAAGAAAAGATTCAGGTGGAAGAGAAATCCAGCCGCTCACCACAGACTGTGGTGAGGGCTGGGAAGACCTTACAGTTTCCCTGGAGTCAGAGGTCCTTTGCCAGCCTGCCTTGTGGGGAAGAGAGCACTAAGACAAAGGTCCTTCGGAATTAAAGTTCTCTCATGTGAGTCAGAGAGACAGCTGATTGGTTCATACCTGACCAGTCAGTTTTAGCCCCTAGGTTGTAGCTCTAGCTAGATACCTCCCACTCAAGGGGGGGAGTGTCTCTGCAGATGCCTGACCCGTCACATTATGGTGTGTTTTAAGAAATGGAGGGGAGAATTGTATAGCAATACTCCTCCTTAATATTTAGAATGGGGAAATAGTCTTAGGAGATGGCTGTTGAATATTCTGTGACATCCTGAAACTCAGTGTACATGACAATGAGTTGGAGAGTTTGTTAAAACACACTTGCTGGACTCTAGGCCCAGAGCTTAAGTAGGTCTGTGTGGGCCTAAGACTAGGTATTTTAACAAGTTTATGGGTGATGCAGATTCTGCTGGCCTAGGGACCACAGTTTGAGAACATCTGTTCTGCAATATGATTTTTAATGGTTATATTCCTTATTTGAATGCATCGTTATCTAGTCAGTTCCTTATAAGACAGGTAGGTTTTATCAATAGTTTTGCTACTGTAAACAATATTATAATGGCCATTATTATGCACATTTATTAGCATTTTCTTATAGCATATTTCTAGAAATTGAATTACCTGGTCAAAGGTTGACACATTCATAAGACCTTTAGTTTGTAATGCCAAATCATTTTCTAGAAGGCTGTACTTATTGTATTACAACTAGGAAAATGAGAAATTTAAGTTAACATTCTGAAGTCTCTCAACAAAATTTCCAGAGGGGACTTCCAAAATAACTTAACTTTGAAATAAGTGTGTTAACTCATTAAAGTTATTATATTGAGGGCTGGGTAATACTCATTTGGATGTAAACATTCTAATATGTTAAAAAAAACTGACCAACTTCTATTTCAGTTCTACCTTGTATACAGATTATTGCATTAAGTATACCTTCAGATAAAAGGATCTTCTTCCTCCAACTTGCCAACCTGTGGACCAATGTGCTGTTTATTACCTATACTCTTAGTGAAAACTCACTATAGGCTTCATTTTCTGTTGTCGGTTATTACAGAGATGTATAATTTTTTATAGGGGTTAAAGCTATTTTATGGAAAGTAATAGTATCTCTACATTTGAGGGGCAAAGATTAGGTACAAATCATGTTCCTGAAACTTGTTTTGTGACCTTGGAGATCATCTAATGTCAGAAATCTCTGTTATCATCTTTGAGATATTCGTAGTAACTTGGAGTACTTTGAGATATTTGTTTTCCATTATTCTCTTGCTGGAGTCTCTAGACGAATGAACTGCATTTTCCAGCCTTGGGGGAGGACCACAGATGAAAGACCATTTAGCTATCTTGTAGCTCTTTTCATCTTAAGATTCAGGGCTGGGGCATAGCTCAGTGGTTGTGTGCTTCCCTAGTATGCCTGAGGCTTTAGTTTTGAACCCCAGTATTGTAAAAGTGAAACAAATCCCAAGTGCTATAATTTTTTTTTTGTTTTCAAAGCAGAGTTTCACTCAAGTTCAGGCAGACATGGAATTCCGTCAGTACAGGTTGGGCTTGAACTCAGGCAGTCCTCCTACCTCAGCCTCCTGAGTGCTGGGATTATGTGCGTGAGCCACCACAGTCAACTTTCCAAGTGCTGTAGTTTTGCCCCTGAGAAGGTGAAATGATGAAGTTGGCCTTGTGCATACTATGGTCTGAGTTTAGAGTGCTTCTCTGTTTTCCATTTATATATGTATGGTTCCCTTAACTTTTCCACTGGATTTTTGACTGTGTTTAATGAATTCTAAAGCATTGTAAAAACATTGTGAAAACTGTGAAGATAAGTTGTGAACTCAAAATAACATGATTTTTGGCTGTATTCCAGAGTATTTAAATGAATCACTCAGTGCCCTCAAGAGTTGTATTAGAGGGGCAGGTCATTCCCCTCCCCTGATATTTACAAACTCATACATTCCTAAGTTAAAAAGGTTCTGATTTACAAATTGGTAAAACAATATTTGGAAGATGACTTCCTTAGAAATATCTTTAACCATGACATCTAACTTTTTAGTCTAGTTTATAAAGCCCATTTTTTTTGAGAGAGCTATATAGCTTGGGACAGATGAAGTTTGAATTTTGAAGTCAAACTCAAGTTTCAATCTTGGCTTTGTCACTTAGTAGTTGTATGACTATGGGGAAGCCTGTTGTTGACCTCTAGGATTTGATCTCCATTTCTAAATTAAGGATGATAGTTGCCTCTGTGGAAGGATTGTTTTGAAGATTAAAAGCAACATTATAAAGTCACTTTGGGGCCCAGTGTTACACAAGACTCTGGTAGTTGTTTCTTTTCCCCCTGCCCTTTTTGAACATACTGTTATAACTTTTCTATTCTTTTTGAGTTACTATAGCAGTATTTAAAAATTTTTTATTTATTTGCCAAAAGAGAGAGAGGAAAGGAGGGGGGGAGAAAGGAGAGAGAATGGGTATACCAGGGCATCTAGCCACTGATAACAAACTCCAGATACATGGACCACTTTGTGCAGCTAGCTTTACACGGGTACTAGGGAGTTGAACCTGGGTTGCTAGACTTTGCAGGTAAGTGCCTTAACTGCTGAGCCATCTCTCCAGCCCCAGTTTTTTTTTTTTTTTTTGTGTGTGTGTGTATGTGTGTGTGTGTTCCACCTGGAAGGCTAAATTATAAGTATGTTTTAGTCTCCTAACATTGTAAGGATATTATTTACTAAGGCAGAATGAGGTCTGATTAGAAAAATAAATGTTATCTATATCTTTATATATCAACTATATCTTTAGTCATTCTCTTAGAAAAATGGTTTTAGTAAATTAAGACTACGTGTGTGTGTGTGTGTGTGTGTGTGTGTGTGTGTGTGTGTGTGTGTGTGTGTCGGGGGTAATTTGTGTTATTCCTGTAGCTCAGAGACTGCCATGATTGACTTTCTGATCATTTCTGAATTAGTTCTGTGTGGCTTTACAATGGTTCACAGACACAGGCTGGAGAGATGGTTCAGAGGTTAAGGCACTTGCCTCCAGTGCCTAAGGCCCCAGGTTCAATTCCCCAGTACCCACATATGCCAGACCCACAAGGTGGTGGCCCTGGTGCGCTCTCTCTCTCTCTCTCTCTCTCTCTCTCTCTCTCTCTCTCTCTCTCTCTCTCTGTCTCTCTGTATTTCTCTGCTTGAAAATAAATAAATAAAATATTTAAAAAAACAATGGTTCACAGACACATGGATTTATTGAGACAGTTATATGGTCAAATGCGCATGGGGGGACTGTCAGACTTTACATATTTGCTGATTATCTAGTTAAGAATCCTGCTTATGCTGGTCAGTGGTTCCTGCTGATTTAAAAACAGAAGGTGCATCTGTAGTCAGTGCTTAGATTGTATAAAATTCGTTGCATTAGCATTTGACACTGCAGGAGAGCAAATTATATGTTGAACAGGAAAATTTAAACAATACAGCTGTTTAAAATATTTTTTTATTTCTACTTCTAGTTTGAATATGATTTAATTTCATGTCTAACCATATTTTTTAATAGTGGGATTTGGTCTTTATAGGTCAAATTGTTTTTAGTTTTATATTTTAAGATTGTCATCGTTAGGAATTTCTGTAAGGAATTTGAATGTTTGTTTTTAGTAAAGTTGAATCATTGTTAAACTCACAGAACTATCATTCAATGAATAACATGTAATTGGCCAGTTTTAAAAATGTTATTAGTATTGATGTTTCTGATTATTGCATTTTTAGTTTCTCTTGTTTAAAAAAATTTTTTTTAGGTAACATTGCTTGGATGCGGGAAGCTACTGTACATTGTTCTGTTAATAAAGAAGTGGCTGTTCTTGGATTTGATTGGAATTGTGTGAATTGGGGAGTAATTTTTTTTTTTAGCATAACACTTTAGGAACTGCTACTTGGTCAGGATACTTTTGTACCAAGGTCTCTTTTAGTCAGTTCCTATTAAATGTGAAATGTGACAACCTGTATAACAATGAAAATATTTGAACAATACAATACTTGTGTTATTGTATGGCTTTGAGGAGAACCTCATACTGTGTCTAATTGAATTTATTATGCTTAATGAACTTTGAAACCAAAGAGTACCCTTTTTGTTTATTTAGCCATTGAGTTTGTTTTTAAGTGTATGTAAAATACACTATAAAAAAGTATGTAGAGTGCTAGAAATTTGCAACCTGGAAGATAATTATACAGTAGTTGCTCTATATAACATTTGCAAAGAAATACTGTTAAAAATGATACTCTCAGTGAGTTAGTTTCTAATAAATGGCTAAAGAAGGGGTAAAATATTAAATTAGCATTTGCTTTCATTAATAGTTCCTGTGAATTTTTATAATAGAATTGATCACAGTGAATTTATTTGGTAAATTATCAGTGTCCATGTTGTGAAGCTCCTTAAGAATGCCTGATAGGGTCATATTCAGAAACTTATCATTATTTTGAAATGGTGTGCTTTTCCTTTTTTTTTTAAAGAGAACAAAGAATTCAAATGTAGCTGCTTGATACTAGTTATATTATGTAAATTATGGTAAATGTAACATTATGTAAAGAATCAAGTAGTTACACAAGGGTTTATGTAGTGAAGTAATTTTGTTAGTTTATGCAAGAATGTCACTATGAATCACATTTAGTATTTCCTTTCTCTTAAAACTGCAACTATTGATAGAAGCATTTACCTAAATGACACTTTTCTAAATCTAAACTTTGGAAAGGAGTGGGAAGCTGAGATGGCGAATATTTCATTGTATTTTCATTTGTGTGTGTGTAAAAGTATATATGTGTTCAGGTGTGCATGCATGTGTGTGAGAGGCCAGAGGACAACCTTAAGTGTTGTTCCTTAGGCAGCATCCATGTTTTTTGAGACAGGGTCTTTCACTGTCCTGGAACTTGTCTAAGTAGGCTAGATTGGCCAGCCAGTGAGCTCCAGAGATCTGCTTGTCTTCATCTCCCCAGGTCTGGTATTATAAATGTATCCCCCCCCCAATGGGTTCTTAAGATTGAATTTAGGTCCATATACTTGCATAGCAAGCACTATATCGATTGAGCCATCTCTTCATCAGAGGGTAGTAAATTTTGAGGGCAAGATAAAAGTTTAGTTTTGTATCCCCACAAAACTCTGTTTCATGAGTGTAAAAGAGCTGGTAATGTCTGACCACTTTGCTTTTGCCTAACCTTTCTTAACTGCTAGATGATCCAGTATCTGAACCTACTGTGCTTTTTTATTGGATAAAGAAAGGCAAATCAGGTTTTTTTTTTTTTATTTTTAAGATCTGAAAAAAAAAACAAACCTGGGGATTCAAGAAAAGATGCACTATGGGAGCGATTGACAGGGAGGCTACTAAAAATAGAATCTAGGTAATCCAGAATTGTGTATATTTGTTAACCTATGCTGATCTCACTCTCCGATGGAGATTGTGTTTGTATTTTTCAGGATGCAGCGAGAGAGCTGTGGCCCATCTAACCATACCAACTGACCGTAGGCTGATAGCAGAGATCCTGGCAAGAGATGAGCCACCACAGTCATATCGTGGAGGATCCATATAGAACCCCGTAGAGAATGATGGGATGAACAAGGGACCCACAGCCACAGCCATTCAATCAACACAGGATAACCCAGTGAGACAGAAACCAACAAATCTCGACACAAAAACCCCTAAGCTCACAACCTTAAAGCAGCCTTAATACTCATCCACCACGACGCAGGGAACTAGCATAGTGAAACTCTGTTAAAAGAAAAAAACCAATAAAACCTTTTCCATTTTATATAGAGATCTTAATTGCATTTTTTATCCATAATGAGTTACATTATTTAATGGGCAAACAATGAGTTGTTATCCCTAGTTCCCCAATACCCCTCCTCCCATCCCCAATCAGCTGGATAGCCTCCTCTGTGGGCAGTCTGGATCAGTCCTTGGGGCAGGGGACCATGGATAGCCTAGGAATCAGCCCGGTTCCACCGGCCTTAGTATGTTGTTACTGTTGGGGGCCATGTCTCTGGATATTCTCCCTCACCAAGGCTCTCACAATCTTTCTGCCCTCTCTTCCACTCAGTTCCTTGAGTCGTGGTGGGTGAGTATTAAGACTGCTTTATTGTTAAGAACCTAGGGGTCTCTGTTCTGCTTTAGGTTGTGTCGAAAATCATTGGTGTCTGTCTCACTGGCTTATCCTGTGTTGACTGATTGGCTGTGACTATGGGTCACTTGTTCATCCCATCATTCTCTGCGGGGTTCCATATGGATCCTCCACAGTATGTCTGGGCTTATCTCTTGCCAGTATGTCAGCTATCAGCCTACAGTTCGATGGTAGGGTTGGATGAGCCACAGCTCTCTCGTTGCATTCTGAAAGATACAAACAGAATCTCCATTGGAGAGTGAGATCAGTATAGGTTAATTGAGATATACATTTCTGAATTAGCTAGATTCTATTTTTAGTAGCCTCTCCGTCAATTGCTCGCATAGTGCATCTCTTATTTGGGGACCAAGAGTCTGGCTCCCAGTGTGTATTGTCCTAAGCCCCCAGTTCCAGTTAAGGGCTCCCCCTCACTAAGTGGATTATTTGGCCAAATTTAAAAGCTGTTGATTGCCTCCCCCAGGCTTTGGCTCCTCCATTGCACAAGTGCTCCTTTCTTGGTTCACTGTTCTCACCCAGTAGGAAGTGTGGTCAGCCTACTTGTTGTTTGTTTCGTTTTCCAGAGGAGAGTAACCTGTCATTCTCCTCCGGGGATGCCATGAGTTGCAGCAGAGTTCTGTTCCATTTTCCTCTGTGGGCTCTGGTGGCAGCAGGGGCAGAGCTCACACCGTGGGTTTCCACAGTGTCTGTGTTTGGTCTGTGGCCAAACTGGAAGGAGGCAGGGCGGTTCCACAGAGCTGGGCACGCAAGCAGGGTGTAAGCCAGCAAAATATGAGAGAAAACTCTCTGGACACAGGCATGAGCAGATGTGTGTTGTGTGTCTGTGTGTCGTTTATTGAATGTGGAGAGGTTATATTTATATTTATAGAGGAAAGAAACCAGAAGGACTAGGGGCAGGGGAGGGCAAGGGTGGTAAGTGGGAATCCCGTGAGTGGATAGGTGAGTGCAGACAATCTGTGAATGCCTAATTTGCACAAATTGAGGGGCTTGTTCAGCCCTGAGCAGTGGGAAATATGTGATTCTAGACATGGATTCGATGGTGATGGTTACAGAGAAATTTGTCACCTGGGTCTGTACCGTTGTTAGCCCTGCTGGGGTGAGAACGCTGGATTCACTGTGCCTTAGCACTTAGGCTTGCTTATGGAGCCAGGAGTTTTAGGGTTAAGGGTGGAGGTGGCAAAACTCCTACCGGAGACAACCCGGGGTTTCAGCTTGTCTCAACTTCCCTTAACCCTATGTCCTTCATGCCCCATTTAGCAAAGTCCAATACCTACTCATGGCAGCAGACTGTGTTTCATGCCAGTGGTCTCTGTTTACTCTAGCTGTCGTTGACCAGCTTCCCCTGACAGCTTATGCAGTGCCTTCCAGCACTGCACTGACTACCATCTGGGGGCTGGTTACTGTTCTGGACCTCGCAGGGTCTCTCAATGCTGATGTATAGCTTTCTGTAGTTTCTTCAGCAACAGGATCCTGCCTCAGGCCTGGGGTGGGCATTCAAGAGCTTTGACAGTATCCTGTCTTGTTTTTAGAACCTCATGGGTCACTTTGGTCAACAGCTCAGTGAGGGAAGGAGCCGATGACTGGGACTAGGAGTTACCAGACTGATCAATTTTTCACAGGCTTAGACTCTCTCCTATTCTATTCGTGGCCCCTCTTGCCAGACGACGCCTACTACTTCCTCAATAGGTTACAGTATGCTCATGAGGATTTTATGATTTTGAACCCATTTTGGTTTAGCCTCATGCTTAAGTCATTCCCCTCCCTCCCCATCCCTTAACCCTCAGTCATAACCTCTCACTTTTTTCTACTGGTCTGTGTAGAGTTAACAGTTAGCCTCATTAAGGACCACATATGAGGGAGAAAATGCAGTGTTTGGCTCTCTGTTCTTTTGAGAGATCACTTAGTAGGATCTGCTCCAAGTCAGACCATTTTCCTCTAAATTTCGATATGTCATTTTTCCTTTCAGATGAATAGAATTCCATCATGTAAATATACCATAGTTTTTTAAATTTTAATCCATTCCTCTATGGAAGGGCATTTTGGTTGATTTCAATTCTTTGCTATTATGAATTGAGCTGTTATAAACATAGTTGCACAAATGTCTTTATCCTGAGATATGACATCTTGTGGGAAGATGCCTAGTAGAGGGATAGCTGGGTCCATTTGTAGCTCTATGTCCATTCCGTTGAGGAGTCTCTACAGTGCTTTCCAAAGCAGTCGAACAAGCTTGCAATCCCACCAGCAGTGAATGAGGATTCCTTTTAAAACAATTTAAAAAATAGACAAATCAAAGAGTTGGTTCTTTGAAAAAGTCAATAAGATTGACAAACCCCTGGCCAATTTAATCAAACAAAGAACAGAGAAGGCCCAAATCAACAAAATCAGAAATGACAAGGGTGAGGTCACTACAGACCCTGAAGTCATTGGAAGTATCATCAGGTCATACTTCCAAAACCTCTACTCCACAAAATTAGAGAACCTGGAAGAAATGGATGAATTTTTGGATACCTACCAACTACCAAAGCTCAGCCCAGAGCAGATAAAGATGCTAAATAATCCCATGACAATTACAGAAATTGAATCTGTAATCAAGAACCTCCTCAAACGAAAAAGCCCAGGTCCAGATGGTTTCTCAGCCGAATTCTACCAAACCTTCATCATAGAACTGAAACATTTCTTTTTGAAGCTTGTTAGGGGCATAGAAAAAGACGGTAGGCTCCCAAAATCCTTCTACAAAGCTAGCATCGCCCTAATTTCCAAACTAGGCAAAGATGCTACAAGAAAAGAAAACTACAGACCCATATCCCTGATGAACTTGGATGCAAAAATCCTAAACAAAGTCCTAGCAAACCGAATACAAAGCCACATCAAGACCATGGAGGAGGTTATCCAGTGGAGTGGGGAGGGGAGGGCAGCGGGGAATTGGGGATAACAAGTCATTGTTTGCCCACTAAATATTGTAACTCATTATGGACAATAAAAAAAAGACTATTATTCACTCTGACCATGTTGGCTTCATCCCAGGGATGCAGGAGTGGTTCAACATACGCATTACTTTTAACATTGTATTGAGGTTTAATAAAGAGACAACTACACAGATACTGAACGTACAAGTTGATGAATGTATACACTTGTGTAACTCCTACCCAAATCAACTATTCCTTGTAACACTGGATTAGGCTGCCTTTTGCTCACTCGTAGTCATATCCTCTCTTTCTCTTTCTGCTCTTATGCCAGGAAATTACTGCCCTTTTGATCATCAGTGTCACTAGTTTTATTTGTCTTTGAACTTCATTCAGATCGGATTAGTTTATTTCATTCAAAAATGTATCTGTGGGACCCATTCATTTTGTCACATGTGTTCATCTGCATTGCTCTGTGATGACTGCATTGTGCTGTGTGACTATAACACAGTCTATTTATCCTTTCAGTGGCACTTTTGTTTTACTGTGTCAGTGAAGCTGTCTTATATATTCTTTTTATTTATTTATTTTTTTTTTGAGGCTAGGGTCTTGCTCTAGCTGAGGCTATCCTGGCATTCACTATGTAATCTCAGGGTGGCCTCAAACTCAAGGCGATTCTTCTACTTCTGCCTCCTGAGTGCTGGGATTAAAGCCATGTGCCACCACACTTGGCTTGTCATGCATATTTGAAATGGGAAAATTCGGGATGTCAAGGTACTTAGAATCTCAAGTCCTGAGTTCATGTCTGCTAATTAACCAATGTATTTGCAACTTAGACTAAAGATAATGATTCTGAAACAACCACATTTTATTTAGACATAACAGGAAAATAAAAAGGAAAGGGTTTGAAGGTTGAGTAGGAGGGCAGAGGGCGGATGGAAGTGACTGGGGTTATCAGGGAATATATACCATGTGGTCCAGTAGTCCGTGTGTAATGACTGTGGATTCCAGATGTAAAATAATTGTAAGAAGGGGTTTTTCTGAAAAAGGCATGCACTTTCAAAAAGAGATTAAAAAGTAAAAACAGTAATAGGAACTGTCCCTTCTCACCCTGGCTCACTACCTGTCCAGGCTACCAGGGTGGGAGAGAGATAATATTACTGGTGCACAGACCTAGGCATGGAACACAGCTCAAGAGACAGAGAGGAGAAGAAAAGCCTTCTCCCTGGGCCCAAATAAGATATTTTAGAGTTTGTGCTCAGGAAGAGGTAGGCACACCTGTACCAGGTATCCTGGCCAGTTGGCCTGGGCTCAGAGGAGGAATCCACCTCTACCTGGGCATGTTTCACACTTGAGAGAGATCTGATTGGATGAGTTGAAGCAGGCAGGGCAACCTGAGATAGGCCTGGTGAGCTGAGAAGATATGTGTGGCAAGGGTATGATATAAGATTGTAAGTGGATCGTCCCTGTCTGCCTATCTCTACCAAAAAAGCTATCAATCTAAACTAGCCCCTCACATTCTTCCCTCTCCTGAGACGATACTCTAACAGCTATTATAGGAAACAGGATGATGACATCAGATGTTGAACTACTTCCTGCTTTACGGGAAAACAGAGGTATGGCAGTTAGTCTCTTGAGGGTGTTTGAGTGTGTGTGTGGGGTGTTGTAGACAGCTCAGGCTGTTGGGATGAATCTTCAAACCAGACAGTTTATGGGAGGAAGAAGGAATTTATTTGAAGCTTACAGATCCAGACACAGAGAAAACCACCACCATCATCTCCAAAAGCAAGCACACTCAGGCAGCCAAACAACAGGAACTCCCAGCAGAGCTCAAACTGCTCTCTGATACCTAAGGGTGGAATTCCAGGTTCTCCCCCAGAAACACTTTACAGACTAGACCCTAGGAACTTCCCACAGTGACACCTCTCAAGGTATAGCCTTTAACAAAATTCCTGAATTTATTGCGGGACATCCATTGAAACTACCACAGCTAGGGACTATTCTAAAGGTCCAAGTGAGAAATCTGTCAGTCAAATGTCACATCACCTGGATTTTTATGGCCAGGTACAAAAATTGTAAACATTAGCAACATAAGTGTTGGAGCCTATCTCAGAGATCAAGAAGTCTAACACTGTGTGGTAGGGAGGAGAGGTAGCCTTCTCAGTAGTGGTGAGTGCCCCACTCTCAGGTGGTGTTCAAACTGTCCATATAGAAGGAGTTCAATTGTTGTACAACCATCTGGTTGTGACAGCCTGTAAGTGATCAGAAATAAAGTTAAAACAGTAGTTGAATACACAAGTTCCAAAGATTAACAAAATAACTAAGAAGATTCTAATGGGTATAATCTTTTTCCACCATGAAAAACTTGTGATCCACTCCCAGAACTGTTCACTGAATGGCGCAATATCATCTAAAATGGTCTGAATCTGTTTATGCAGGTCTTGTAAAGCTGATGAGATATTGGCAGAGTTATCAGGAATATCAGGGTAGTCAGGGCCAAAGGTTGGTACCACAGAACCAGTGGGTGTCATTAGGGGCTGCCCAGCATATGTTTGGCTTCAGGATCCATTCAGTAGCAAACCACTTGGAGGATAATGATGTTCTGGCTCAAGTCTGAATGAACCCATCCTAGGTAATGAACATTACTGGGGTTTTTTTTTAGAAAGTATGGGTTTTTTTGTTCCCAGAATAAGGGAGCCTTTTGACTTAAATGACCTTTTTTTTTTTCAGAGTTATGCACATATATGTATCCTAGATTTGAAAATAACCATCCTGACTGATATGTTATTCTCCCTTATCATGGACCTAGAATTGTTGGAGTGAGGGCCAACATACCTTTTCAGAACTCAGTCAGTCTCCTCTTTTGAGCAACTCTTTCTGTGTCCCTGTTCATTCTTGGTAGAGTTGATAAGCCATTGACATCCCATCTAGTAACCTGGGTTAGAGTAGGAAAACTAGCTCTTTCCTGGTTAATATATATTTGTAATTGGTTCCAGTCATCTCCTTGGAGAGGAGATACCCACCATGGAAATCCAGAGGTTCTAGAAATGGGCAAGAGCCCACAAACCCAGCAGTTAGTCTGACTACTATCCTGTGCATATTTTGGGTCCCAAAAGGAATGCATTTTCATTCTAGGTATAGGCAGGTAGAATGAAGACTGAATAACAGCAAGGATAGAAAGTGATACATGCTTTGTGGTGTCAGGAAGAGCAGACTTTTGTTTATATCTCATTTTAGGCTTTTGACATACCCCTTTGTGTTTGACTATACTTTTTTTCTCTGAGTGAGACCAAGCAGGTAGTCAAAATTTAGTCAAAGACTGAATTTTGGAGGTCTCCAATGGCTGTCCAAAGGAGATTCTAGTTCCCTGGGAGGAGCACTATGGATTTTTCAGTACTGGTGTTAACTGTTAGGATGAGTTAAGACTGCTGATCAAGTGGCCTTCCCTCCTTGAGAAGCCTAGAGGACTGTCAGTTGTGACTTTCCTGTACACTTATTTCTTTGTTTCTGAGTCTCTGTGTCCTCCTTGATCAGGAAAACAGGTGACTTACCTGAGGGCCAGTACAAAACATGTTAGTGTCCCACCATCTCTACTGGCCTTGTGACTTGGGAGTAGGGGTCAGAATATTGGCCTTTTTAGCACTGATGATTCCTAGATGGTTTTGGCTTCTACATAGGTTATTAAAACACTTAGAAAGGGAGTTATACCAGTGGACAGGGGCAGGAACTTATCTCATGTTTGACCAGCTAATGTCTGTAAAACAACTTGAGGCCTTCTGTTGGTTCATAGGTATAGAGGCTAGTCTCTGTCATGGATTCCTATGGAGTCTCCTGGGAGGTGTGTTACCTTTTGACCCTAGTGTGATAAATCCAAGAGTCTGTGCCTGTCACCTTGACAACCATAGGGGTAGACAGAATGACTGAGTAAGGGCTCTCTGAGGTGGGTTCTAAGGAGGGGCCCTCTTTAAATGCCTTTATTAAAACTTGGACTCCTGGGCAAAATGAAGGTATCCCGGTATCATTTGGTTCAGGGAGGGCCTACTAGAACTTAGCCAAATCTGTAAAAGGAGATATTACCCTGGTTGTATTGTGGTCATGTAGAGGGTCTCTTGAAAGGAAGGGCCTGCCATACAATGCCTAAAAGGGAGTTAATTCCAATTGCCCTGGAGTGTTCCTTAACCAAACTAAGGCTAGTGGCTATAGCTTGGTTCAAAAGGTCTCTGCTTCCTGTATTAGCTTGGTTAGGTGCCTTTTAAGTAGGCCATTAATCTTTTCTACCTTTTCAGAGGATTGAAGGTGCCAGGTGCAGTAGTGATTAAATTGTTTCTCCAAGGCCTGGGAGTTCTTTTGAGTGATTTCTACCTTAAAGGCTGGTCTATTGTCAACTCTGTATGACCTTGGTTATTCAAGGTAAGATGATTTCACCTAAAAGGGTCTTTACTGCTTCTTGGGCTTTTTCTGTCTTGCTTGGGAAGGCTTCAACCCATCCAGTAAAAGTATCTATTCATACCAGTAACAAGTGGTTTGGGGACCCACTGGCAAATGGGTGAAGACTATTTGCTAGTCTTCCCCTGAATATTTCCCTTGTTTTTGGTTGTCAGGAGTAGGTAGATGATTATTATAAGGGTTAGTTTTTTTTGACAAATTTTACATCTTTGAATTATCTGAGTCATTGTATTAGTTATTCTCCTGCCCAAAAACACTCTTTTTGTTGATCAAATTGAGTTTTCTCTCCCTAAATGTTCCCTTGAATTCTATCCAAGGCCTTGAAATCTAGACGAATGAAAACTCTAAAGGCATCCAGTTTGCTGTGTGCCCACTTCTCCTTAACTCCTCGCTTTTCTTCTTTCTCGTCAACATTTTCTTCCAGGACAACTATATTTCTGCACTCCACCAATACACTTTTGGGATCCCTTAGATAGTTCCATTGGAGAACTTTCCCAACTGCCATATCCAGTGACCCTTAGCTAAAAGAAGCCAGACTGGTCTCTGCTCTGATGCCCTACCAGCAGTTAGTGTTACTTCTTCAGAGGGAGGATTGAGGCAGTTTAGGGTGACTGGGCCCCTGAAAGTAAAAAGCAGGAATGTTTTTGGGCTTGCTCTTAGAGATAAGTGAAGAATCTAGCTTCTCCTTATTTCTTGGCTAGATGTGTTTTCCCACACCTGAGTCCCTTTCCTAGGAGGGATGTCTCCTGTCCTAGAATTCAAATCTAATTTTGGTATTGTGGTTGGTTAAGCTTAAGATCCTAGAACCTAGTATCATGGCTAGTCTCTTCCTGAGCCAGCCTCTAGCCCAGACAAATCATCTGTCTATGGCCTACCTGAGCTAGAAGGTAAAACACATTATAGTATAAAACCCTTACCAGGAGAGGGCAAGCTCTCTGGGCCTGCCTGCTCATCACTACTAAACCTCCAGGTTATGGCAAGTTTTCCTTCATCTCAGCTAAAGGAGAAACACCTTGTCCCCTACTACCAAATGGGCTCTCTGCCCTCTCCTGTTCTCCACATGGCAGGATCTCTCTCTACTTTCTCCTCTTTCCTTCTCTCAATTTGTGATGGTTAAGTTTTGTTGTCAGCTTGACTTAATTAGTAATCTTGGGTCCTTCTCTGAGGTTGTTTACAGGAAGGCAGCTGTTGTCAGTTTTCTTGTTGCTGTGACAAAGAACCCTACCAAAGGCAGCTTGTGGAAGGAATGGGTTTATTTTGGTTTATGGACTCGCGGGTAAGCTTTATCATGGCAGGGAAAACGATGACATGAGCAGATGGTGGACATCATCTCTGCCACAGCACTGCAAACAGTAACAGGAAGGTGTGTCAAAAACTAGCAAGAGTTCCTTGACTCTTGGGCTTCCATACTGCTATTGTGGGACTGCTGTGAGCTGACTCAATAAATCCTCTTTTTACTACAATTAATTCTATCTGTTTTGTTCCTCTAAAAAACCCTGACTAATACATAATCTGATAAATCTAATAAAAGTCTCTCTAAACCTTACCCTCTGGTCTATGGATTTTAATTTTTAAATTTATAAGATAAGAATCATGGAACTCTAAATTTATTGGTGCTAAATTTGTTAGTGTGTTGGCAAGGAACCCCCAAATTCCTGTTTTTATTCTTAATAACTATCTTTTGGTAAATGTGCACTTATTTCTCAGGTGTACACCTAAGAGTAGAATTATTGAGTCTTAATTTTATTAGATCTTGCCAAACTGTTTCTAAAGTGGTTGAATGGATTTACTATCACTAGCAGTTGGCAGTTCCACTTAATCCTTATCCCCTGTATCACCTTTAAAGACCTTGCAGTATTCTATTGCGTGGATTTACCATACTTAGTCATTGCCTTGTTGAGTGGTGTTTAGATGTCTTCATATTTCCACTGTTAAGAATAACACTGTCGCCGGGTGTGGTGGCGCATGCCTTTAATCCCAGCACTCAGGAGGCAGAGGTAGGAGGATTGCCGTGAGTTCAAGGCCACCCTGAGACTACATTGTGAATTTCAGGTCAGCCTGGGCTAGAGTGAGACCCTACCTCAAAAAAAAAAAAAAAGAATAACACCGTCATCAACTTCTTTGTATAAAATAATGACCTTCATGAGTTACATAGATATGTTCCTAGAAGTAAAACTGGTATATTAATAGGCACAGATATTTAAAATGGGTTCTGCTTATACCAAGTTATTTCCATCCAACGATACTTTTGATTACCATGTATACGAATCTTCATATCCTTCAATTTCCAGATATACTCACATTTTAACTTTGTAGTCTGATAAGGGAAATGACATGAGTTAGGAGAGTAAAATTTCCATGCCTCTTTGCATCCCTTTTCTGGCATCGCTCATGTGGTAAAGTATGGGGGCTAGTGTTCCTTTTAGGAAGTACCTTCACCTTGCAAGGTTGTCAGGGACAGAAGGAAAGGCCAGATCAATTACTTAACAGAGTCTAGTTAAGTCTTCAAGCAAAGTTATTATATTTCTTATCTCTCCTTGGGTACTCAAATCAAGTATAGGACAGTCACTGAGCTAATTATTGTTTTCAGGTGTGTGGGTTGTTAGTGATGGAACCCAAAGCCTTGTGCATGTGAGGCAAGTGATCGACCTTTGAGCTACATCCCCAATCTCTTATTATTTGCTTACTTTAATCAAGCAGGGTCTCACTGTGCAGCTCTAGGTAGGCCTGGAACTTACTATATAATAGCCCAGGCTGGCCTTGAACTCAAGATCTTTCTACCTCCTCTTCTTCCCTCTTACAAGGGTTCTATCCAGGCATGTGCCACTATGCCTGGCAGCTTGAATACTCCTTAGTAGAAAATACATGTTTCAGCCGGGTGTGGTGGCGCACGCCTTTAATCCCAGCACTCAGGAAGTAGGAGGATTGCCATGAGTTCAAGGCCACCCTGAGACTACATAGTGAATTCCAGGTCAGCTTGGACTAGAGCAAGACCCTACCTTGAAAAACCAAAAAAAAAAAAGAAAAAAAGAAAAAGAAAATACATGTTTCAGTGTTCAGACAGCCTAAATCTTTACTTTGAAAAGGCAAAATTAAATAGTATTTAAGTAGCCACTTTTAAAAAAAAATGTAGAATTTTACTTCATTCATTGAAAGGACTTTAAAATTAGTTTCTTTCTCTTATGAGAAGTTCCTGAACTCCATAGAATGGTCAGCCACAGGGGAAATGAGAAGTTTGGCTTCTCTCAGGACCAATTTCTTTCCTTACAGACTTGGATGCCTTAATAGAGCAGTTAGTTGTCATAAGGATTTAGATCATAGAGTGATAGACTTTTCAGGTTAGGAAAACTCACTTAGTCAACACTTTCAGTTTATATATGAGAAAATTCAGATTCAGAAACATTTTGGTGGGATCTAGGCCTATTTATTTCCAACCCAGCATTGTAATATTTATGTCAAATATTTAAAATGTTATAATTGTTATTGCAATTATCTCAACTTTATTAAAAGTGTGTGCTATGAGTCAGATATTATTACAGGATTAGAGGATAGGATGACAAATAAAAGGGATTCTACTGTCAAGAAAGCTGGGGTTTGGTAGAGAAGGTCGGCAAATAAATGGATGATTCTAGTCTAGTGTGATAAATACTAGGGCAGAGGTTTATACAGGGTTTGTGCCCATCAAAGTCCAACTGGTGATGTCAGAAACTACTAGGCTATTCTGGCTGTTTATAGAAAATTGGATTCTTCCTTCCTCTCCTGGCTTTGAAGTTCTCTGTGCTCTGATTTCAAATCTCACAGGTGGGTCTGATTGGCAGAACCTAAATCTTAATTCATATTCCAGTTTCAGGGACCTCTGGGAAAGTTTTTGGTTCCCAGTTTCTGTGGTGCCACAGAAGGTAGTTTTAACAGATCTGAACTAATGAATAAAATGCTGGAATCAACACATAGAAGGGACATTTAAATTGGTGGGCTCATGGGACAGCTGAGAGTTTACTGAGCTGTCATAGAAGGATCTGAGCTGAGACTGTAAGGATAGAATCTAGGTTGTCTCGTGGCCATTGTTTTATTAAGTCCATATACCAGTAATTCTCAAAGTATAGTCCTCAGACCAGCAGCAGGGACAGAAGGGAGGATAGAGGTTATGGGAAGTATCTCGAGTTAGTCAGACTTGGTGTTGTTATAACAAATACATTAGAGAGACATTAAAGGGGGGATGCTTTAGTTTGGGGCATGATTTCAGTGGTTTAGTCCATGGTCATTGGTTCTGATGTTTTTGGGTCTGTGTGAGGCAGAAGCATCCTGGTGAAGAGCACATGACAGCAGTAAGCAGAGATGCAGAGGTAATGGAGGACACACTCTCAGTGACCTACTCCACCCAATGAGGCCTTCCTCCTAATAGTCCATTCATTTATTGTATTAGTTACTTTTCTTACTGAAGTGACAAAGTGCCCGACTACTTAAGAAAAAAGTGCTTATTTTGGCTTCAAAATAATGGTTTCAGGAGATACAGTTCATTGTGGCCAGAAGGCATGTCTGTGTCTTGTCACACATCCATAATGAGAGACCCATGAATGCTGGTGTTCGGCTTGCTCTCCTCCTACTGCCTTTTTCCCACCCAAGACTTGTACCCCAGGTCATGGGATGCTGCTGCTACATTCACTGTGGGTCTTTCCTTCTCAGTTAATCTTGTCTGGAAATAACAGACATGCCCAAAGGTGTGTCTCCTAGGTGATTCCACATCCAGTCAATTCAATAGGAAGTTGACAATGAAGATTGACCATTACAGTTATGAATTTATCACCAGGTTAATACCACTAATGAAGTTAGCTCCCTAATGATGCAGTCACCTTTCAGCAGTTCTACCAGCTCAGAGTCAAGCCATCAAAACATGAGCCTTTGGGAGGAGGCAGGGAGGGCAGGATACTTCATATCTAAAACATAATAGGGCTATGAGATGTTTTCTCAATGAAAATAAGATAACAGCAATTGATTGATGAGAATATTAGGAGTTTGAGAGGAGAACATATGAAATAGTCATTGAGAGGAGCTGAGAATGAATGAATGGAGGAAAATGTGATATAATTAACAGATCTATATTAAAGCTCACACTAGTCAACTTTAAAGTGAGACCATCAGCACAGTTGTGTGTTCTTTCCAGTTACAGATACATGCGAACAGTTGTGTTTAAGAAGGCTGGAGTTTAGCCAAGTAAGGACATAGTGAGAGACACAAGGGAGTGAGTATGTATGTAAAGAACAGTTGCAATAATGGAATGTAAGTTGGTTAAGCAGAATAGTGTAGACCCAAGGTCAGTGAAGGGAATAAAAAGATTAATAGAATATACACCCATGTGGGTTTGAGGAAAGTTGAACACTACAGAGACTGGTCTAAAAAGAGAGAAGATGGGGTCATGGCTGGAGACCAAGCTGCCTGAAACTGTGATCACTGAAGGGATTTTATTACAGGTAATGATACAGCTGAATATACAACCCTGGTTGTGTTTGAGTTACCTTTCTTGCTACTATGACAAAATACACAAGACAAAAGGAGGAAGGACTCTTTTTTGGCTTGTGAGTTCAGAAGGTTAAGTCCATGGCTCCTTGGCACTGTGGCTATGATCTGTGGTGGGGCAGTACATCATGGAGGTGGGAACTCATGGTAGAGACTCTTTACCTCATGGTGGACTGGAAGATGGAGAAAAGATGAAGGAACTAGGGAACAGGCATGTTATAGTCAACTTTCTCTGTTGCTGCACAGAAAGAACCCAACCAAAAACAGCTGATGGGGCAATGGGTTTATTTGGCTTAAGGACTTGAGGTGAGACTCCATCCTGGCAGGAAAAATGATGGCATGAGCAGAGGGGTGGACATCACCTCCGCCACAGCACTGCAAACAGTGACAGGAAGGTGTGCCAAACACTGGCAAGGGGAAGCTGGCTTATAACCCCCATAAGCCCACCCCCAACAACACAGCTCCAGTGAGGTTCTAATACCCAAACTGCCATCAACTAGGGGTTGATCATTCAGAACATATTCATTTGTGGGGGACACCTGGATGAAACTATAACAAGGTATAATATTCAAAATGGTCCCCAGTGACATACTTCCTAAATAGGCCGTATACCTTAAAATTTCCAGAACCTCCCCAAATAACACTACTAGCTGGGACCAAGCATTCAACACATGAGCCTGTGCAGGGGTATTTCATATCCACACCATAACAGTGAGTAGATGAGTTTGGATAGAGGAACAGATTATTGGGGAGGAGAAGCCAAGTGATGGAGAATTCAGGGATTTGGAAGGATAGACTATGTATAAGAAAATCCATGTGGTGGAAACAGTGTCACAGTGATTCTCCATGAACCAGGATCCATGGGAATCAAAGGATTAGGAGTCACCTTGGGATTAGTGTATCACAGTCAAGCAAGAGTAAGGAGGGGTTGTGGTCTCGTGACCTAAGGGTAAAATATAGGGCTGCAGAGGAAGGGGTTTTATGAAGAAGAGGCTAGGAGGTTGCTGTGGGCTGATCATGCATGACAGAAAGCAGGCAAGAGTTTCTTGAGTTGGGGAGCAGTATATGTGACATGCATATTCACATACATGTATGCTGCTCTCTTGATGACCTTATTTAAATTCCATTGCATTTTTTTTATCACAGACATAATCCTTTGTCTTTTTTTTTTTTTTAATTCTTATTTATTTACTTGTGTGGGTATGCCAGGGTATCTTGCTGCTGCAGATGTCACTTTGCTTTTGGGGACTTGAACCTGGGCCATCAGGCTTTGCAAACAAGTACCTTTTAACTGCCGAGCCGTCTCTCCAACCCTGTCTTTATTTTTATTTAAAAAAAACCACCAGTGTAGTTTAATATTGATTTTTATAAGAATGTACAGTTGGCCACATTTATATCTTGTGATGCAAACATTGTTTGAAAGGCTGTGATTTGGAGAGTGGAAGAGAAGGAAGATAACAAAAATCACATGTTTTCTGGGAAAGGGAATTGATTAGGCTGATTAGGCTTAGGAATTAATAAAGAAATTGAGATGAAGTGGGTGGGTTTCTGGCAATGGATTAGGTAGACACTTTAGAGTATCATGAATAGTTTTACAGCATAAAGGTCTTGAAGCAAATGAAAAGTGCTATGGGTCTTCAAAAACTTTAAAAAATTATTTTATTGTGTTTATATGTGCATGTTCATGTTCATGTATGTGTTTGGAGGTGAAGGTCAACTTTCAGATTGGTCCTTGCTTTTTACCTCATTTTGAGACAGGGCCTTTTGTTATTCACTGCTCATTTCATAAGTTTCTGGGAAATTGTTGTGCTTTGCCTTCCTTCTCACTATTGGTGTGCCTGGCTTACAGAAGCCCACCACTGCTTCCAGCTCTTACTTTAGCTCTGGGGATCCAAATTCAAGTACTCGGAATTGTGTGTTAAGCATTTTATGTACTCAGCCATATCCACAGCCCTGATTCTCAAAGGAAAAAAAAAGTGTATAATTACCTTCTGATTCAACAGTTTTATTAGTGGGCATATACCCAAAATAAATGCAAGTAGGGATTGGACAGGTATTTGTACACTCATATTCACAGCAGTATTATATACAATAACAAAAGTGAAAGTAACCAAAGTGACCATTGGTGGAGTAATATATAGTCTTTGTAGTTATACATGTATGGAATGTTATTCAACTTTTAAAAGGAAGGAAACTATGAGGCATAGTTTGACATGAATGACATTGAAGTCATTAGGCCAAGGGCATAAAGCATATCACAAGGACAGATACTACATTATTCCACTTACTTTATGGCTCTAGGAGAGTCAAATTAATAGAAACACATTGAATGAGAAGAGGGAATAATCAAGAGATAGTGTTTAATCGGATTTTAGAAGTTGGAGAAGGTAATAAGTGCTGAACTAGATGGTGGTAACGTGTTCAGCAATATGAATGCATTTAATGATACAGCACTGTGTGCTGAGGATATCTGCAGTAGAAAATTTCATGCCATGTATATTTTAGTTCAACAGAGAAAGTTGGTGTAGATAAAGGAAGTGCTTCTTTGATGGTACAGATAGGCTCAGGTTGTAGTTCTCAGGGAGAGAGGAGAATTCTGGCATTAAGGACTTCCCATCCCACCTACCCACCCCCCCTCCTTTTTCTTTCTTTGAGACAGAATCCCACTAGGGAGCCTAGACTGGCTTGGAGTTCACTGTATTATGTATTCAGCCTGGCCTTAAACTCTCCATCCTCTGTCCTTAGCTTCCTCAGTGCTGAAATTACAGGTGTGTGTACCTAGCAGGTAATCTTGTTAACAGGCAGTGTGCTCCACTTGCATACATATCAGCTTTTGTGTGTGCATGTGTGTTTGCTTGTGGTGAGGAGGCAGAAAGAAAAGACAGAATGAAACAGGTGGTTTGGCCCACGCATGCATGAGGAGGTCTGAGGATAACTTTTAGGTCAGTCCTCACTTGTCCACTCATTTTGAGGCAGAGTTTCTCTCTCTCTCTCTCTCTCTCTCTCTCTCTCTCTCTCTCTCTCTCTCTCTCTCTCTCTCTCTTCACCCTGCTGTTCTTTGTTGAGCTTCTGGGAAATTCTCCAATCTCTGCTTCCCATCTCAGTATCAGCTTCAAGGTGCTGGGTGGGATTACAGAAGCCTGTCACAACCTGTGGCTTTTTATGTGGGGCCTGAGGATATAACAAGGGTACTCCTGCTTGTGCAGCAAACACTTTATCCATTGAGGCATTTCCTGGCCCAGACATCAGCTTTTATCTACCCTGTGTACACGAGTTTGGTCTGGTTTCTAGGATTCTCAGTGTCATTTAGAGGTCCTTGGAAACACATTTTCTTGAGTATGAAAACATTTTTTCTTATGGTCTTATTCACTCATTTTAGTGAAAAGTTTTTTGATAGATGATATAAGGATAACCCAGCCTTCAAAATTATACTTAAGTTTGAACATGAATTCATCTTTAAATGTTGAATCTGTTGGAACTGTGTGCTAGTTACTTTGGAGTTGTTTTATTTATATCCTGAACTTGGCAAAGGAGTTTAAATAAAGGAATTGGAAAGCTCTCATTCATAATCTGCTGAGGCCTGTTTCATGACAACATGTAGTTAGTTGTCCAGATGTATTCTTATTGTTGAGTCACAGTAATGAAGACAGACCGACAGGAGGATGTAAATAAATAAAACCAGAGAAGAAAGCCAGCGTTGGATTCTTTGGAGTCTGGTGGATCCAGACAGAAGCCGGGCTCTGTTACTTAACTGGATTTGCTCTCAGTGAACCAGCTTCACTTCTCTTTTTATAAAATAGGGACACATCCCTATGTGGGATTTTTTAAAAAAATAAACAATGTAAATTAAACCACCTATAGTGATCATTGGTGGACGTAGGCATTCAGTCAAGTGGTCACTGATAGTATTATAATTGTTATTACAAACGTTTTTAGTGGGTCTCTGTTTCTGAAACAGTTTGTGAACTTAGAAATAAAAGAAATGAACAGAAAGGGCCTTCATTTATATAGATTCACCTCGGGGTTTCTGAAAATCTGGGAGAGTCACTAGTGCATTTGATGTTTACAGATCATTAGCAAAAACATGCCAGGAGGCAAATAAATGGTATCTTGAGGATTTGAAACTACTGACAATGTGGATAAAATCAGTTTCTGATAAAGTTATAACATTTCTAAGTAAGTAATAGAAGGCAATGGGAACATTTTAATTAGGTTTATAAAAGTTTATTTCATGAACACCCGTTATTTCCAATTTGAGGCACAGTTACATGTCTGCAGCCGTTTAATTTATAGTGCTTGCTTATTTCTCCTTTGAGGTTAACAATACACCAACAATTAATATTTACTTTGTGCTTTCTGCATGCCTACATGATCTCTATGAAGCCATGGCAGTGAAAGGCTTCTTTCAATAGGCTGTTTTGAAGTTGGCCTTCTTTCCACTTGGAGAGCTAGAGCATTAAATGAGCTTATTTTATTCTATTGTTAGTTGGCTGTTTCTAGCAGAGAAGATATTTTGTGGGTGACAGGCTAAGTAAAACATGGGACCTGATCTCACAAAATGCATCTTCTTGGTACTGTGTCCTGTTCAGAAGGTGGGTATGGTACCATGAAACAAACCTTGGTTGAGACTTGGGCTCTTCTCAGTCTCGGGAAGCCTTTATTGTTCCTTCTGGACAAGTCTCAGTGTCCCTAGGCTAAGCCTTAGCAGAGCACTTAGCAAGCCTAAGGTAAGTGCTTGTTTAGTTCTCTGTGTTTTCCAGTTAGGGGTAGGTAATTACAAACTTCTGGAGGGCTTATTCTTCACTTGGGCCAGTGTCAGAGGGTTTATATCACAAATGAAGAATGGTCTTCTAAGGTGGAACTAGTTAGAAAAACCTATAAGCTTTCTTGATGATAAAATTGATATGATAGTCTCAAAAGTATAGTTTTGTTATCAAAGTAAAAATCATAAGTTTTGTATAAAATGCTTATTATTGTGCTGGTACATAATGGGTACTTTTTATCAATAATAGTTTTATGTTTAAGTAAATAAGTCTTTTCCCTAAATTTGACTGATGTGGTTAAGTCTTTTTATAAAGACCTTATATAGTAATTTTATCTTTGAAATACATAAAAGACAGAGCTGTCATTTAGGTTGAGTAATTGTTCACATAGTCATAAAATGTGACAGGTTACCCATTAAAAAAGATAGGACAGGACTTGCTTAGTATTCTTGAGGCCCTTTGTTCAGCCCTCAGCATTGGGGGGACACAATGACAACAAAGAAATATGATAAAATGAATCTTAACTCATAGAACAGTTTCATGAAGCCTGAGGTTATAGCTATTATAAAAAGATGACCTTCATCTATATGTATTATCTACAATTTAGTCTTAGTTATTAGTTTTAAACTCTGAAATAATGAAAAGTAATCTTAAATATTGAAATAGCTAAAATTGAAAACTGAGATGTAATAGGAAAAAAGGCGAAAGTGAAAATATCCTTTTGACTTTCTTGTCTGTCACAAAAAATATCCTTTTGACTTTTTGTCTTTATTTTCCATTCTAAAGCTCCTTTTGGAGTTTCATTTCAGTTTGATTTTTGTGTGTACACGGCACACATTTGGTTGATAATCAGATTTATATCCCTTTTGTAAATGCAGTCACAAAAATATTTGAAATTATCAGTAAGTAGTGGCATTTTTTGGTCAAAATCTTTCAGCATTCTCCAGAAGAAAAGGTGAAACTATAGCTTTTACTGTGTAAAGTCAAAGGACTCATTATTTGCAGAGCAGCTGATACATTTAGGACTTGTTGATTAATTTAATTGGTAACTGTACTACATTCACGACTCCAACAACTGAAAACAATAGGTCAGTGTCTGCTGTTTATGCCTAAATAGCCACATCGGAGCAGGATATGTCTCAAAAGCAGAGTGTGTTAGTCCAAGGAATAATCCTGCATATGAATGCTTCCATTGCTTGCCGTGCCAAGGTAGGTTTTACTCTCTTTCTTTGTGAAATGTTGTTTGTGTTTTTATTATAGGCATAGGTGGGTAACTGTTTCTATGTTATCAGGTGTCTGCTGCGAAATAGTATGATATATTTGAAATTTCAGTGTTCAGAGGAAAGGGTAGAATAGAATCATGGTTTAAAATTGGGATGGCTCATTGCTTTTATGCTTTCAGTCTTCATGTTTCAAAGCAAAAAAGTTAGTACATAGAATAATTTTTTTAGGTAACAAATTCAAATGGTACATGGAAACCAAATAAAGGTTCATTTAAAGTACTTATACTTTTTTCCTAATAAGTAAGTTAAAATTTTAAGAACACATTTCCATTTTAGGATTAGTAAATTTTATTTTAACACATTTAAAAGGAGAACAAAATCTTGTCAAGAAAAGAGAAATGATTTTCTAAAATCATATCTTTAGCTATGCAAAATGTCCCTTTTAAATGTTATTTTTAATAAGTAAAATTTAACCATCATAGAATTAGTACTTTTCTAGAATTGTGTTCAGTTAAGATGCGAAACTAACAATTTCAGCTAAGTTTTGTAACCTTAACAGGTTTAGCCTTGGTTGACGCTCTCTACTTGGTTAAGTCCAGATCACAGTCATATTCTTGGGAAACTTGAATTCTTTCTTATTCTAAAATTTAACTTTTCTTCTTGAAGATTTAAAGAAAGGTTGATCTGGTCCTAAAAAGATGGCACAACTTCTTAGACATTTTGGTGTATGAAATTGGAGAATGCCTTTGGAAAGAACAGTGCGGTAGATGGTTATCCTGTTTGCAGCATATTCCTATCTTCTCATCTGGAAAATTAAATCTGATTACAGCTTGGATTAACATCTATGGTTGTGGAAGAGGAAGATAGTATCTAAAACTCCATGAAATTGAACAATGAGATTATATGGTTTATAGCTAATGTTAAAGCCTTGTTTTTTAAAGGGCAGATCTTTGTAATTGTAAGATTGAAAGATTTTCAGTATTTTGTCTTTTATTGACTGAAATATTCTAGAGGTAATGACTGGATAAATTCAACAGGCATTTCTACCTTAGTACTTTGCATATTAAAAGTGGAAGCAGGATAGATTCCTGTGTTAACTGGTATATTCTCAGCGTCTCTTAAATATCCCGAGAGAACTCCAGTTGTAGAAGTTAAGTGACATTTGGTTAGAATACAGTTGTATACTTCACACAAAGTGAAGTCAGTATATTTTTTCAATAATCAGAAAATATGCTATGCTTTACACTTCCAGTGGAGGCAGTCATTGGTGTGACAGAGACACAGGGAAATAATTTGGTATTGGGGTGTGTGCGTGCATGCTTGTGTGTGAGTGTATATAATAGTGTAGATGAGACCTCATATATAACCTTAGTACTTTCATGAATAATTTTGTATCTGTGTTATAAAAGATTGTCTGCCAGGTTTTCTAGGAACTTTAAGCCCAAGGAAGAAGGCAGGGATTTTGCCCACACTCACACAGGAACACATGCTCACATACAAGTAGGTAATAATCATCAGGAAGTAACACATGCTTATTGTTCTAGAGATCAGATTTGCATTTCTGCTGTGAAGTTGTAGTCTTTCAAGCATGGGCACGTTTTTTGCCGTAGTGAGTGAGATTATATTCTTGGAGTCCTATACTTTGTCATATCTCAGTGAGGATATATGTCTTGTGGCCTTCAGAAGTGGTGTATATGTATTTCTGTGGGAGTAGCCTGGTATATGGTCATGGTGTTGGGAAGGTAGTGACCTATACACACTACTGTGACATAGAACCTTGTTAAATGCCAGCTGCCTCTTTTAGACCTCTTTGGTTAAAAGATGTATGGATTCTTATTAGATAATCCATGTTTCGGGCAAGGCATTTTATTTTATTTTTGTGTATATGGGCACATATGTGTTACAGAGAGCATGTGTAGGTGAGAGGACACCTTGGTGTGCTGAGTCTCTTCTTCCACCTTGTTTTAGACAGGTTTTCATTTTTGCCACTAAGAAGGCCTAATTTGCTGGCCTTCAAAGCTCCAGGATTCTCCCGACTCTGCCTCCATTATCAAAGGCCTTTTGGGATTATAGATATGTGTGTCATTATGTGTCCAGCTTTACATGAGTACTTGGATCTAAACTCCTCTTAGCAACTGCCTTTAACCACTGCACCATCTTTCCTGTCCATGGCAAGGTTCTTGAAATACAGTGTTTTTAGTTTAAAAGTATTTTCATGAGAGGTGATGAGACATTTTAAGTTTCTAAACAGCTATTGCTTGAATCATGAGAAAGTTGCTGAGAGAAGAGGATAAAGAAAGAAGTATATTCCATGTACTACTTTATTATGTTCTGTCAGAGAGACAATTCTTAGGGATGAAGCTTGCCATATGTTGATGACTCTAATCTTACTGCCACTTGCCAACATGAATTGTGAGTTACTTGCTTGGACTCTTGGATCTACAGATATTGAAAGTTAAGCTGTTTGTTGACACTGCATTTGGTGGTGAGTGTATGAATGTGAGAAGGTGTTTTGGAACATTAGCAATTATAGTACTAGATGGTGGACAAAGAAATAGATACATAAATATTAGACCAATGCAGTTTTCCAGTGTATGTTATTTTCCATATAAAGGTATAGAACATTTCATAAAATGTTCCCAGACCATTTAAAACTCAAAGAAATGCAGCTGACGCAATGAAATACATAGAGTACTTGTAAAAACATACAGACACACAAGTGGATTGCTGCCAGACAGAAAATTTAAAGGCGGGTTGCTTAACTGCAGGGTGCTAGTTTTTGTACATGTGCCATGCTGAAACCGTTAGTAAGGCGGGCATTGTGTTACTTGAAAAAAGCAGATTGTCTTTGGACTTTTTTTTTAAACTCAGATGTTTCTAATGTCAGTATTATGGCATTGTGATCAATGTGAGATTGGAGCACTAATTGCAACAAAATAGACATTTTAAGAAAATTCTAATCAATTGTTTGCAGTCTCTGTGTTAACTTTTCTAAAATGACTTTCATAGTTTCATTAACTATCTAGAGCCAATTGAATATAACTTTATAGGTTGGACTTTGGTGTTTAAAAGGATCTCTCCCCCTTCCCCCCTTTTTTTTTTTAAAGTATTGTTTTAGAAAATGTTAAGGACCCATGAAGCTTGCTTTCTATAAACCTTTGGGGCCTTAAGGAAAACTAAACAAAAGCTTTATGCTTGAATAGTAAACAATAACCAGTATATTATCTTGGAACATTGTTCTGTCAAATCAGGGACTCTCACTTTAGGAATGGTCTTAGGACAATTGAAGGAATTTAATTGATGATGTTTAATTTATGTTGTTTACTCCTGAGGTAGTATTTAGGATAATGTGGATGGAATGGCCCCCATCTTGGTCATCATGGTTATTGTCACCTTTAGTGCATTAAACTGGGTTGATTTTTTCATTTTTTTTCAGTTCTATTATGTTGTACATATGAAAAAATTTTCTTGAAGGGATGATTTTTCTTATTATGTTTCATTATTAAGAGTTGATTAAAGAGATTTGCCAACTTTAGCACTTATAAACAAGAAATTTACTGTTTGAAAATTGAAGAACAAACATAAATTTTGATTTATGATATCTCTTCACAAAATTGTGGTAGAAAAAAAAGTCTTTGGCTTGTACTTCTGGTGCCATTTTGTGGTCCAAGAAACATAAACTACTGTAAGAAGATATGTTATTAAAATGTATGTAAAGTTATCTATATATGAAATTTGTTAGTTGAAGAGCTAAGTGTTAACCACATGTAGTTGGAAGAAAAAGAATAAGTTGTTGACCATTCTGCAGCTTTCCCAGCCTTGGTTCATTATGTCCCTCAGTGGCTTATAGTTGCCAGCCTTCCTTTCTTTTTTCCTCTCTTTTTTCCTCTCTCCCTCCCTCCTTTCTCCCC
>PVHP010011535.1:0-44954 GCA_004024765.1 Zapus hudsonius | reverse complement strand
ACCCTGCATTTCTTTGGATGTAGTCACCATTTCCTATTGGGAATGACTTTGGGACAGGCTATAGTAATCATCTCTGGAAGTACAGTTTTGACAAGGATGGCTTTGTATTTGCCCTCCTGTGATTTGATCATCATTATGGGTCTCGACTGAGGTCATAAGGAAAACCCTTACAATGTAAGTATCTCAGATGAGGCCATCATAGGGTCTTTGCACAAGGTAGGACCAACCTCATGACAAAGGGAAGGGGCAGCCAAGTGGGTGTTTAGGAATCAGGATGCTCAGAGTCATCGGAACCCTCCAAAGTACCCCTATTCTAGTTCTTGGGGTCTAGCTCTCCCTAACAACTGTCCTTTCTAGAGACATGCTAGGGGCTGAAGCTGATCTCCAGTGAGATTCAGCAAACCACTGCTCCAGACCCAGTTTAACTCTTAGTTGCCTGAGCCCTGCTAGAGATAAGAAACTCATTTCCTTTTGCCTGAGTCGTCATAGAAACTCAATTCTCTACTTTAGTTGAAAACCCAAAACCTTGGCCTTTCATTTCTTCTTTCTAAGCTTGCCAGTGCTGTTATAAATCACTAGTCTCCTCCACACCTCTCACTCTCCTCAAACCTCTAATAATGTTCTGTCAGAGCTGCTACCCATCCTACACTCCTCACTTCAGGTAGACCCACCATTGTTAAGGAACAATTTTGCCCCTAGATGCTATAGATGGGCAATTTCACACCCTTTATTCATAGCTGGATCCCTACACCATGAGGCTAGATAGCCTATCACTCCTGTATTCTCCCTTCCTCAACGATCTGCTCCGTCTGTACTGTTTGCTGTTGTGGCCGAGGGTCTGCTGAAAACAACAGTATCCATGGTTCTAAGTTGAAGCAAAAAAGGAATTAAAATAGTATATGTGGTAGGCAGCACTCTAGGACAATCCCCAAGATTCTCTCCCACTGGTATGCATACCTTGTCTAATCAACTCTCTTTGAGTGTGGGCAGAAACTTTGAATGTGACAGGATATCATGTAATTATGTAACATCATATGGAAAAAGGAATTTGGCTGCTATAATTAAGATTCTTAATAAGTTGACTTTGATTAATACATGTGAAGTGATTCCAGGTGGGTATAACCGAATCAGGTTCTGCCTTAAAACATGCAAGAAGTAATAGTGAGTAACCCTGGCCTTGAAGGGATGTTCTTTTATATTAGAGTGAAGGTCATGAGGCAAGAATGAAAAACAGTCTCTGGGAGCTGTAAGCAGCCACCAGCTCCTGAATACAGAGACTGAGGCTGGGAAAAGAGTAGTGGCCAAATTCTTGCCTGGCGTGTCCAAGTCCCTGAGTTCAATACCGCTACCAGAAAAAATCCATAGGGACACTGAGACTTTACTCATACATTCCTAGGAAACTAATTCTACCCAACCACCTAAGAGAGCTTTGGAGCAGGTCTTTCCCTAACCAAGACCCTTGATGAGGAAGCAGCTGATGGTGTCTATATTTCATGAGCAGAGGATTGGCTAAAATGGGATAGACCTTTGATCCATGGAAGTTTGGAGACTAGTGTATACTGTTTAAGCCACGAAGTCCATGGGAATATTTAGCACAACAATAAAAGATGAATGTGGCACATTAAAAATTTTCTAGACGATCTAGAAAGAACCAAGCTTGAAATCATAAAGCCAGAATTGATGCAGCCAGAAGCTGTGTCCATCATGCAGTGAGGTAGTTGGGGAGGATATTCTGCTGCCACTTCCCCCTGGCACAGAGCACTCCTGAAGCCCAGGACTCAACACCTGTCCACTGACAATACCACCACAGAGTGTTCTGATGAACATCACTTCTTACCTCAGTAGCTAATGATAAGGATAAAATACAGTTAAGCTTTTAAAGTATTTATTTATTTGTAAGAAGAGAGAGAGAGATAAAGATAGAGAGAGAGAGAGAGAATATGGCATGCCAGGGCCTTTTGCAACTATAAACAAACTCCAGATGCATGTGCCACCTTGTACATCTGGCTTTATTACATGGGTATTGGGGAATTGAACCCTGGTTGTTAGGCTTTGTAGGCCAATGCCTTAACTGCTGAGCAATCCTTCCAGCCCTGAAGTATTTTTCTTTTCTTTTCTTTTAAAACTTAATGAACAGGTCATAATGTCCCATATATCTTAGCCATTATTTTTTATAACCGACTTGATCTAAGGCCACGAAAATTGTAAGTAGTTCAGTGGAGACTAGATTTGGTTTTGTCTACTATTTCTCATTTTCATGCCTTCTTGATATGGGGAGAAAAAGTAATCTAGGAACTCCTAATTTTAAAGAAACTTTGCCCATTTTCATTCTTACTTAGCCTCTCCCAAGAGATTCATCTTGCAGAGACAGAAGAAATCTTATACAGTGAAGCATGGAACATTTATGATTTTGTCTTTACGGAGTAAGTTAAAGGGTTGTTAACAGCCTCATTAACAAGTGCAGAACTTTGACATTCTGGAAACAACCGATGTCCCCATGCAAGCTCTTGAGGACTTCTTGAGTCCCCGGATCAGCTGCCCTGCTTTTCCTGATAGTCTCACTGGGAGTCTGCCTCTGGTGTTATGCACCTTACTTGAAATATATGTCTATTTTCTCCTCTACTAATTGAGATTCTCTGCCTGTCACTGGGAAGAAAGTGTATGAAAGTTTGGAATTGCTGCCTTCACTGTCTAGGGAAGGCGTGTGTGTCTGTCTATGTGGGGGTGTGTGCCTGTGCGTGTGTCTGGTATGGACGGGGGTGGAGAATAAGGCAGATGGTTTGGTGATGATGCTATAGACCTTCACTACTGATGCAAAGGAGGATTTTTGACCAATAAAGATGTGGAGGAAAGGCGTTAAAAAGACAGCATCCAAACCCATGGGTAAAATGATTTAATGGTACAAAGAAGAAATGTATTTAGCTGTGCTCAGAAAGATGATGATGATAAAACTAAAATGCTTTAAGCCAAGATGTTACTAACAAATTGAAAAAATAATTAAAGGTAGCAGTTACTGAGGTTTTCCTGGAGATCCATGGGTGGCCAATGACTGCAGAAGTTTTGGAAGCCACTCATGTCGTTGCACCATATGGGGCCACAAGCATCCCAGGTATTGGTCACAGCTCTTGATCATAAACAAGAGAATGTGCTCTGGCTAATTTAAACAAAAAAATGGCCTTACCCATAGAAAGATATTGGGATACTTGCCAAGCAAATGACAGAAGTCTAGAAAGCTGGGTTCAAGTGGTGAAATATATAGACAACTGACTGGGATGTGGCTCAGTTTGTATGATAAAGAGGTTTGGCTTCATGTTATAGCTCAGAACTTTATATCCCATGAACTTTCCCATGGACAGCATTGTAAGTTCTTAAAAATAATTGGAAGCACAGTAGATGTAGCAAAACCACCCCGAGCTCTCTATTAACTTACCTCTCCCCTAACAACATTCCACATATGGCACACAGCCAAGTCAGGATGCAGTTTTCCTAACGGACTGAGGAAAATGATGGAAAAGTATGAATAAATATATTAAAGTTACATTCTTCAATTCTCTAAAATGAAAACATTAACTATATATATATATATTAGAAGGAAATGTATAGACATGAAAGAATAAATATGAAGAAACATTCAAAGTCAACTATGATAAGTTCATATTGTAACCCTAAAAGAATCACCACAAATAATCAATGCAAAGAGGGATGACTTAAATGGCAATGGAAGGGTTAAAAAGGAATATTTTAAAAAATGGACTAAATCAAAAGACAATAGGAAAAGGAAGAAAAGTGAAGCAAAAACAAATGGAATATGAGAAGATATCTCTATGGGAATAAAGCCATATGGCCCAATATGCTATCAACAATACCACACTTTAAATATGGAAACATAAACAGATCAAAGGTAAAAACATAGAAAAATATGTAAAGTATAAGCGCCGAGCATTACAAAACTGACACAAATAAGTGAACATCAGAAAGGTTTAGGAGTACTTCAGAAATTAAAGGGTCACCTTTATAATCATAAAAGGGCCAACTCCTCATGAAAATGTAACAATCCTAACAAGATGCTGCAAGATGCTGCAAGCAGATGTGAAGACACATTGATGGAACTAAAGAAAGAAAGAGAAGAATCTAGAATTTATTTATTTTTTTTGTGTGTATTATGTGTGGTGTGGGGTGTTTTGGGTGTAGGGTGTGGCGTGATGTATGCACATGTGTGTGAAGATGCATGCATCCCATGTGTGGGCATGTGGAGGCCGGAGGAGAATGTCAGGTGTGTCTTCCTCTATGTTCCTCTGCACATTTCTTGGAGATAGAGTCTCTCATAGAGCCTGGAACTGCTGTTTTTTGGTCATACTGGATGACCAGTGAGCCCCAGCAATTCTCTTGTCTCTGTTCCCCATGAGATTGGGCCTGTAGACATGCATGGCAATGCTCAGCTTTCCTTCCTTCCTTCCTTCCTTCCTTCCTTCCTTCCTTCCTTCCTTCCTTCCTTCCTTCCTTCCTTCCTTCCTTCCTTCCTTCCTTCCCTCCTTCCTTCCTTCCTTCCCTCCTTCCTTCCTTCCTCTTTCTTTTTTTTTAATTGCTTGTTTTTCCAGGTAGGGTCTCGTTCTAGCCCAGGCTGACCTGGAATCCACTATGTAATCCCAGGGTTGCCTCGAACTCTCAGCGATCCTCCTACCTCTGCCTCCTGAGTGCTGGGTTTAAAGGAGTGCACCACCATACCTGGTCTTCATGCACAACTTTTTATGTGGGTGCTGGGATTGAAATCAGGCCATCTCAGCTCTCACAGTTACTTGTGTGACAAGTGCTCTTACCCACTTTCCAGACCTGAAAAATACACAATTTTAATAGGAGATTTTCATATCATCTCACAGTAATTCCTAGAACTAGTATGGAAATTATCATTATGAAAAATATCAAACAGTATGAACTGACAATTATAAAACAATACCCCCAATGTCTATAGACTTTACATTCACATTATTTTCTAATGTATATGGAATATTTTCTATCATGATCATATACTCGGCCAGAAAATTAATCTTGATATGAAGTAATAGTATGTTCTCTGAGCACAGTGAAATTGAATTAGAAGTCAATAACAGTAAGATAGTTGGAAAATCTCCAAATATTTAGAAGTAAATCTACATACCTCTATATTACTCATAGGTCATGGAGACATGGAAAATTAGAAAATACTTTGATCTAAGGAGTAGTAAAAACAGTGTGTAAAAAATTGTGGATGAAGGTGAATCATCATAGTATGCAGTGCTCAGTCAGAAAAAATGGCTTAAACTCAGTGTCTTACAGCCATAAGAAATTAAAAATACAAACCTAAAATTAGTAGTGAAAGGAAATGATAGTAGCAGTAGAAGTCAATAACATTGGTAATAAAGAAAAGGGATCTGACAGAGAGAGTATCAGTGAACTTGAAGAAGAGATGAATAGAAATTCTGTAGTCAGAAGCAGAGAGAAATGATTGAGTACAATGGAGAATGGCACATCAGGAAGTTTGAGATAACACTCATCATCTAAGATCTGTGGAACTGAAGTCCAGGGAGAGTGGGGCAGGAGCAGCAAAAAGACAGTGTTTGAAATATAATGGCTGAAATTCTCATTTGTGAGGATATAAATGTGCAAATTTAAAATCAGTGAACCCCAGGGGTAAACACACACACACACACACACACACACACACACACACACACACACACACACACCAGTTAAGCATCTGAAAACCAAAGATAAAGAGACCATCTTGGATAGCAGCCAGAGAGAAATGAGGCATTACATTTATGGTGATAGTGATTCAGATTCCTGCTGGTTTTCCTCAGTTTTCTTCGAGGACAGGAGCTAGTGGCCGAGCATCTGTGACATGACTGAAAAGGTTCATCTAGAATTCCAATTCCAGGAAGCATAGTCTCCAAGAAGGGAGACTCTCCCTGGACCCGGAGCTGCTGTTTTCAGTCAGACTTGCTGACAAACCACTCCAGCAACTCTCCTGCCTCTGCTCCTTTCAGCGCTGGAGTTACAGGTATGCATTGACCTCAGGGTGAATCGGATCCTCTCAGACCCTCACGCTTATGCGGCAAGTGCTCTTACCCATGAGCCATCTCCCAGCGTCTTGCTAACCTTTAAAATTATATGTATATAGTATAACAGGTTATACTCTTTTATCCCCTCATCCCCACAGTTGTTCCCTGGAGGCTCTCCTCAGGGGACCTCACAGTATTCACTATGGGATCACAAAGGCCTCAGTCAGTCTTTGTAAGGAAGGGGGTGGGACTGTGCCTCAGGGTATTCCTACCCTGTGGCTCTTCCAACCTTTCTGCTGTCTTCTGCAATGTTCCCTGAGCCATGGTAGACCTGTTGGCAGTCTGATAGAGTGTTGAATTCTTTGTAGCCTCTGGATTTCTGCTCTGATGGGTTTTGATTGACCACAGTGTCTGTCACCATCACCCTAGAGCTGGTTGTCAGGCTAGCAGAGAGAGCAGTACCCATATCATTGCTTACTCTGCAATTTCTCTTGGGCCCCAGCAGATCTGGTAGAGGTGGCACGTCTGATGGTGGGCAGTCATCTCAGATCGATGGATCTTGCATCTCCTCCCTTTTCTCTGCCATCTATGATGTAAAACAGGTTCTCCAAATGAGAGAGAGAGAGAGAGAGAGAGAGAGAGAGAGAGAGAGAGAAGTGTCAGTTAAAGGGGATATGCATAGTTATTTGAGAGACTTTTTGGTGTGTAACCTCTCTTCTTATCCAGAGAACAGTAGGGGATTCTCTCTAAAGTCTATGAGTTTCTGGACCATGGGATTCCGACTTGGTTTCCAGTACCAGATATGAGTACTTTCCCACTAAGCTGGCCTTATGTCCAATCTGAGAAGAGTTGGTTACCTGCAGAGGCTGTGTGCCACTATTGCACAAGTGTGCACTTTTTGTCTGGCCGGTTGATTTCATGGTTTGCAGGGTCCTCTGTTTATTCACACTGTTAAATAATAGTGTGGCTGTTGTTTCCCAGAAGCTCTCATGGGGCTTTTTGGCACTATGAGGGCTACTTGCTAACCCTTTTTAGGTCTCTTCAAGAATTTGCCATTACCTTGTATCTTCCTCTTTGGGGAGGACTTGCAAGTGTCTTATTCTGGTATAAGAGCTGTATGCTGTGGATGAGTTTGCATAGTTGTGAAAGGCACAGGGAAGACCTGTACTGGACTCAGTTTATGGGACACTCCAATCTATGTGGTCACATCTTCCTCTTCCTGGGCCTCAGCCATGTGCCTTGCTCTCTAGTTGAGCAGTCTTAGCAAGAGCTCACACTTTTGTTCCCACAGCAGTAGAACCAGATTGCTGTTGCTGCTGGCAGCATCACTACAGATGGAAGATTCTAGCAGGTAGTATGTATAACCAGAGGAAAGTGGGTGTTGTGCCAACCGGTGCTCTGGACCTCTAGAAGATCTGGTTTTTGAAGTGGCTGCTTGCTGAGGCCAGGCTACACACCTTTGAAGAGTGATTGAGAAGATGCTCTCCAAGTCGACTTTGGCCAGTGGGACACAGAGGCCTGGAAAGAGCCAGCACATACATTCTTTCCCGTTCCTCTCCACAAACAGATGACTGGGAAATGCAGCAGAACTGTGAAGAACTGGAGATGATCTGTAAGACTGAACAATCACCTTCATTTGCTACACAGAACCCCCTTTGTGGTAAATACCCTCTTCCATTTGTTCTCCTTCTATTTCCTGAGACTGTCTCCTCACCAAAGTGCTAGCAGGCAGCTTCTCCCCATGCAAGCTGCCTTCTTCATGGAAGCTATTGACAGGGAAGATGCCGCTGTGGTGGTGATGAGGCTGGGGACTGTGGTAGTGACACTGTGGGGGATGATGGTCCAGATGGTGATGGTGATGACTTACAAGAGAATCATAGTGACCTCCTAGTCAACAATGAACCTCGTATGTGATGGTGATCACACAAGACACGGATAACGAAGCTGAAGAATTCCCATCATCTACTGATGATACAACCATCTTACTGCCATTGGAAGCATGCTGCCCATGGGCTTGTAGTGACATCAGGTGGTGTGCAAACAAGCCTGTTGTACTTCCAGTGTTATCAAAGTACAGTACATAGGTGGCTTAGGAGATAGCTCAGTTAATCATGTGCTTGCCTTGCAGAACCCAGGTAAAAATACTGGGCATGATGCTTGTAATGCCAGCCTTGGGGAGGCACAGACAGGAAGTTCCCTAGAGTCTGCTGGCCTGCCAGTCTAGTCAAATTGTAGATTCTGTCTCAAAAAAGGTGGAATCCTGAAAGGAACAACACCCAGGCTTGTCTTCTGGCCTCCGCACATAAATACACACATGCATAAAAATGTAGCATAGAGAATCATGTACAGTATATAACTGATGACATGTCATTACATTACTGGTTTGCACGTTTATTGCATGATGCTTTTTATCACTAAAGTAGACCCCTTCTGCTTACTGTAAACAGTTGGCGTGTTCTGCAAGGAGCAGCCTCATTCGCCTCATGCTTACTGTGTACCTTGATCACATCAAGGAGGCTGGCTAGGTTCATGTAAGTAGCTCTGTGATGTTCCCACAATGATGACTGCTGAGTGATGCACTTCTCAGAACCTTGTCCTGCACATTAAGTGACATGTGACTGTATGGTAAGAATGACAAAAGCCAGGGGATCCATTCATAGTAGGTCATGTTCCCTCCCTCTTGGTGGCTTTCTCTTTGGTTCTTTTCCTGAGGAAAGGATTCCGTAACCCCATCGTCTGGAACCTCAGCGTGGCCTGGCCTTGTGATTGGCTTTGGCTAAGGAAGAAGCTGTAAAAGCCAGCATGTGCTTGTCCACATTCATTTTCCTTCCACCATGATGGCTGGCATCTGCTGTGTAGAATGCTCTGGCATCTCAGCTTTTGGAGCAGAGCCATCACTGAATAATGAGACATGAAGCATGAGTGAGAAATGGTCCTTGCCATCTAAAGTCAAAAAGATTTTAGGGACATGAGCTAGGGTATCCTGAAGGAAAAGGAAATGTGCCTTTGGGATATGGGAGACCAACAGGAAAAACTACTGCTTTAACAAGTTAGATTCCCTTGGGCTAGGGACATGGCTCAGTGGCTAAGACACTTGACACGTTTAATGGTTAATTTCTGGTTGTCAATTTGACCAGATTAGAAGCATCATGGGAACATCTCTGGGAATTTTAGGGATTTCTAGATTAGATTGATGAAGGTGGGAAGACCCGCCCTGACAGTGGGTGATGCCATTCTATGGCTGCTGCCATGGCTAGGGGTGCTGGACTGGATAAAAAGGAGCAAACTAGCTAAGCACCAGCTCTCATGGCTCTCTACTTCTTCCCTGGGCTTCTTGGCTTCTCTGCCACTTGGCCCATAAGATCCAGTAGAACTGATGATTCTTGAGGTGGCAGTGGCAGAGATGCACTTGGGAACCTTTGGCGTGTTCCCATAGGTGAATCACAGCTGAGGCCATTGGGATTTTAGAGCAAGGCCCTGCCATCATCCACAGACAGCACTTCTCCCTTTGAGAGACAGTGCTTTTGGCCTGCTATTGGGCCTTACTGGAAACTGAATGTTTGACAATGGGTCAACGACTTACCATGTGAGCTCCCATCATGCTCTAGGTGTTATCTGACCCACCACAGCACCATCCTTTGGAATCGAAGCACAGCCGTGTGGCTGTGATTTCTTTAGGTAATAAAGCACAATGCTGTCCATCATCAAATGGAAGCTGTGCATATGTGACCAGGCTCTAGCAGGTCCTGAAGACACAAGTAAGTTACATGAAGAGGTTGCCGATGCCTGTGGCTCCTCTCCTGTTGCAATGCCTTCTATCCCTGAGCATGTAGCTGAGCTCATGGTATCTGCTCTTTGATCCATTGACTGAGGAGAAGAAGATGAGGGCCTGGGTTTTAGATGGATCTGCACACTATACAGATATCTTCCAGAAGGACAGCATTACAGCCCCTTCCTGGAATAACCCTGAAGGATAGTAGTGAAGGGAAATCTTCACAATGGGCAGAACTTTGGGTGTTTCATGTAGTTGTGCATTTTGTTTGGAAGGAAAAATGACCAAATATATGGTTATATACTGATTCGTGGGCTACAGCCAGTGGTTTGGCTGAATGGCTCAGGACTTGGAAGGAGCACATTGGCGAAGCCATTTGGAGAAGGTGTTTGTGGGTAGTTCTCTCCAAATGGATTAAAGATACTTGTATCTCATGTAAATATTCATCTAAAGGTGACCTCAGCAGAGGACGACTTTAATAAGTAAGTAGATGAGTTGGCCTATTTTCAGAGAGCAGTCAGCCTTTTTCCCGGACCACCTTTGTCACTGTCTAATGGGCTCATGAACAAAGTGACCATGGCGGCAGGCATGAAGGTTAGGCAGGAGCTCAAAGGCATGCACACGCACTCACCAAGGACAATCAAGGATAAAACAACAAATCTGTCAGCAGCAAAGACAACCCAAACATGGGTGGCAACATTCCATGCGCTAGGGATCCTGGACTATGTAAAAAGGAGAAAGCCAGCCGAACGCCAGCATTTATTACTCTGTTCCCTTCCTGCTGATGTGACAGTATGAGTCCGGTTTCCTGCTTCTGATGTGCTTTCTCTGCCTCGATGGACTTTGACCTTCAGAACTGTAATCTGAAATAAACCCTTTCCTTCTTTAAACTGCTTCTGGTCAGGTAATTTGTTCTAGCAATGAGAAGTTGACCAACACGCCATGCAAGCATGAAGCCTTGAGCCGATGTTGAGCAGGGACTGACAACCCTATCCATCCCGATCTTTATTCACTAGCACCACATAAACAGCCAGGTATGCCCACGCATGCCTGAGGGGCTCGCTTGGCATCCAGTCTGATCGCAGCTCCAGGCTGTCTCAAGGAAACTCATGCATGACTGATAGAGGACACCAACATTCTCTGGCCTCCACATGCAGGTGCATGGGTGCACATACCTGCACACACAAGTGCATACACCTCACACACACACCAAAACATAAATTATTCCTTATTTCAGAGGCCAAGGCAGGATTGCAAGTTGAAAGACAGCCTGTTTGAGAGAGAGAGAGAGAGAGAGAGAGAGAGAGAGAGAGAGAGAGAGAGAAAGAGGGTTGAGGGAGGGAGAGAGGAGGAGAGAAGAAGAATATTATATTTTTCCTTGAATGAAACTTTGGAAGTTTGGGGGAATCATAGTCTCTTTTAATCTGACTAAAGAGGAATGAGAAAACCTGTCTCCACGGGCTGTGGCAGCCACTAGGTGATTCCACCCCTGGGTGTCTGAATGGAGAGCTCTTCACACACTTGGGACCTTCTATTGGTGTGTGCTCCTCTGCCTTGCATGGCAGGGAAGGTGCTGTCAGGATGAGGAAGGTGGCAGAGAGGCTTTCAATATCCTTGAATCCTGCTCACAAACCTGGTTCTCAGCAGCGAGGCTTTGCACTTCCTTCACTAACCCATGGGGGTTCCTGCTGATGACAAGCTCGGCAGATTCTCATTAATGCTTTTTATTTACAGGCAAATGAATCAATTATGGAAGGCATGGCTTTCTTTTCTTCAGTCAGTTTTGTGTTTTATTTCCGTCTCCTGGGCAGAGAGTGCTAAGCTTTGTCCTGTGAACCCCGTCCTTCTCAGGGTGCTTAGTCTGGGGAGGGAGAGTAAGGATGGTGTGCAGGTGGCTCACAGGGATAGATGCTGGCTTCATTAGGAACAGTCGTGAGGTGGGGGCTTGGAGAAGAGTGATCTAATTGAGTTTGCACCCTCCTTGTCCCTACCTCAGCCAGAAGATGCAGTTCTGATGAACGCCAGCAGCAGGAGAGATAGCTGCTCTGTGGAGGATGGCTGGGCTCCCTTGCTAGTGGAAATTAGCACAACTTAGGCTGCCTGTAGGCACACACTCATGCTCCTGGACCTACATTTTCTTTGAAAAGTGTGTGTGTGTGCATGTGTGTACCTGAGGGAGAAGCTGCAAGGATGCTCCTGCAGGCAGCATCTATTTACTGAGCACCTACTCCGTTCTGCTCTACAGGTGGGAACACCTGGAAACAAGGCAATTACAACCCCCTCCATCACATTGTGGTGAAGAAGAGCGGAACACATGAGGATGCTATAGTGCATCCGAAAGAGCTTTATTGGGGACCTAGCTCTGCCTGCATGGTCAAGGAAGACATGCTGTGGTAGAGGAGAGTCAAAGATATGCAGCAATTAAGAGTGGCAAATGCATCAATGAATTAAGTCATTTGATGCTGGGATTGGACCTGGGTGCATGCTACACCGAGTTCTATCACTGAACTATACCCTCAACTCCTAGCAGATGCTTTCTTTATATGAACTATGTCCTTATATGTGGGGGTGGGGACATACACGTGCTCAGGGGCACCTGAATAAGATTCCTGGAAACTGAGCAAATGAAGGTGTCCACAGAGAAAAGGTTTTCATGCTGCCAAGCTTATAACCCACAAAGCACCCAGGTGACTTCTATTGCCAACATATTGGATGTCAATTTTTAGAAAATTAATTTTGTTTCCCTGCCTTCCTAAACAGCCCAAATATTGCATCCTTTTCACATTGGGGTCTTCTCTGCAAATGCCTTGACTGTGTGGTGCTTGGAGAGCATCCTTCCTCAGGATTTATTTGGGAGAATATGATCACTGTATTCCACAGAGATTGCTTCAGCCTGCTTTGCTTTTTGAGTTCCCATGGCTGCTTTTTATAGTTTGCTGTCTCTTTCTGTGCTCTCAGGCTGTCAACTGTCACTTCCTGCAGCTGTCAGCCTGGCTTTCTCAGGGCTCACCACTATCAGCATCTGCCCCACCCCCAACATACTACACACACACACACACACACACACACACACACATACACACGCACGCACATGCACATGCACACATACACGTGGGTATGCATGCTCAGATTCCATTCTTAATCAGGAATTGCTTGGGATTCAGAGGGCTTGACTTATCCAAACTGGAAAGCAGTGACCACTTAAGTATAGTCCCTGCTCTGGTCGCATCAGCTTCACCTGGGAACTTGTTAGAGAAGCCAGTTTGGGGCCCTAGCCCAGACCTGCCTAATCAGGATCTCCAGGGTGTGGGACCAACAATGTGTACTCAACAAGCTGTCCTTGTGCTTCAGATGTCTCTCAGTTTGAGAAGCAATGTAGAAAGAAGGATAAACAAGTCCCAAGAGAGGGCTGTGTTGTTCCCCCCACAAACCAACCTCAATCTATGCTCGGTCCAGTCTAGAGGTAGCCGTGCCTTTCTGGGTTGTGGGCTGTGTTCAGTGGGATTGGATTGCTTCAGAATACCTGAGTTGTAAGAAGGTGTGTGAACCTGGTGTCTACAGAGGAAAGGACAGAGAGAGGAAAAGCCAGGTCCCACAGAGAGGTGTGTTTTAGCTGCTAAAGTCTCTTGCATGACTTGGCTTTAGAGTCCTGGCCCGAATTTCTCCTTTTACTTGGGGTCCTGGTGGTCTTCAGGTGGCAGAAGGGTTTCATAGTTCTCTCTCCCCCCCCCACACACGTAGTGTGCCTTGGGCCCAAGGCGAGTGTCAGGAACACTCTGAGAGGCACCAGCTGGTGGGGACTCTGCCAGAGACTCTCCAAACTGAATTCTTGGGGAGGACAGCTGGGATATGTGTGGGAGCCTCGAAGATGCCTGGATTTGGGTTTGTAAACACGAGCTTGTTAAATTTAGGGTGGGCCATGGGCCTAGGAGAGCTCCGTAGCATCACTTGGCAATTGCTGCCCATTTTGAGTGGTTTTAAAACCCTGCTTATTCCTTATATAGTAGGAGGCCTGTTTTAGCCCAGCCTGTCGTCAGAGGGGAGGAGAAAGGAGGGCCTTGGCTCTGGGTGAACACCCACTGCGTGCCAGGTGCTTTGCATAAACTCTCCCATTTTGTCTGCATACCCCACCCAAGGGCTGGGGCTTATTAGCTTGCTTTGCAGATTCAGGCTCCAAGTGAGAACAAAGGTCTGGGCCCCAGGAGAGTTAGTCACAGTGCGTGCCAGCTGACCCCAGAAGGGATGCCCAGAACCAGTTTTGTGAGAAGCCCAGACTGTGTAACTGGGGGATAGTGTGGAGAGGTAAGGGTCCTCTGTCCACAGTGAGAGTGAGTATTTGCTCTGGACACCAGCCTTAAAAGCTCTTTTGTGACTGACTTGCCCAGTCTGCTCTCATCAGGATTTGCCAGAGGGCTCTGCTAAACACGACTATATGGGGTGCTTTTCAAATTCAACGGTCCGCTGTCCAAATCAGTTTGGGAATTGTAAATAACTGTCTTCTGTTCTTAGAAATTCTGATTTAACTGTAACAATCAGGATAAAGCTGACATGCAAAGAGATATTTGTGTGTGTGTGTGTGTGTGTGTGTGTGTGTGTTGTAATGTGTGTGGTGAATGCACCTGTGTGTACAAATGGCACACGCTTGCATTTGTGTATGAAGGTCAGAGAAGAATATTGGGTGTCTTCCTCTGTATATTTTATCCATGAGTATCAAGCCCTAGCAATTTTCTGGGTTGCAGGCATGTGTGGCTATGTCCAGATGTTTACATGAGTGCTGGGAATCAAACTCAGGGCAAATCATCCTTCTCAGGCCTTCATGCTTGTGTGGCAAGTGCTCTAACCCACTTAGCCATCTCCCTAACCAGTAGAGAAAAGAGATTTATTGTAAGGAGTTAGCTTGTGTGCTTGTGGGGCCAGCACAGCAGACTGGACCTCTGAGGCATGGGGTGAAGCTGCTGTCTGCAGGTGGAATTTCCTCCTATTGTGGGAAATGTCACATCTGCTCTTAAGGCCTTTGGACCCACTGAGTCAGGCCCATCCACATTATTCTTTACTTAAAACCTGCCTATGATGGGTTTTAATGACATCTACATAACGCCTGCATGGCTAAATGGTGTCTCAAGTTGACATCTTAAAATTGATCATCACAATTATGGTTTGGATATTAAATATCTCCTAAGAGCCATGTGTTGAAGCCTTGGTGGCCAGCCTGTGGCAGTGTTAAGAGCCAGTGGAATTTTTAAGAGGTGGCCTAAGTAGCAGGAAGTCAGGAAAATGGGGTAATCTAGTTCCTTCCTCCCTGTCTCTGCTTGCTGGCCACCATGAGGGTAGCAGCCTCTTCTGCTCTTCTTTTAAACTCTTTGACAACATCAGATAAATGGACAATGTGCCATGATAATAATCCTTCCACCACCTTCTCTTTTCCCCCTCCTCTATCTCTCCACCCAATCCCTTCTTTCAACTAGTCTGTCTTCTGTTTTGATGTCATCATTTTTTCCTCCCTTATTATACTGGTCTTAGGGAGGTAGCCACAGCCATTGTAAGGTATGAATGCCACTGTCATTTTGTGTCTGGCAGACAGTAATACAAAGCACTCCTCCCCTTCCCTCGGCTCTTAAAGTGTTTCCACCTCCTCTTTTTCAGTGGTCTCTGAGCCTTGGAGGATATAATAGAGATGTCTCACTTTTTTGCTTAACATTGTCTCTTCTCAGCATTTTGATGAGTATTGGGTCTTCCCAGTGGTCACTGCCATATGAAAAGAGAAGATTCTCTGACCAAAAGTTGAGAGCGGCATTTATTCATGAATCTGCCAAAGCTTCAGCTCCCATGCACTGCACTTGCACAGACACACAGCATCAGAACCTAGCAAACAGGAACTGAAACCTCTGAAACCATGAGCCAAAATACCCCTTTCTTTCTTGTAAGCCTAGTGTCTCAAGTATTTTGTCACACTGACAGAGGGGAAATTCCCACTACAAGAGAACTACAGAGAGGCTGCACCTAATAGAATCTTGCCACATTAGCAATGTGTGTCTCATTTAACCTATACTAATCTCACTATCCGATGGAGATTCTGTTTGTATTTTTTCAGAAGGCAGTGAGAGAGTCGTGGACAACCCAACTCCACTAACAAGACACTGGATGGTGGCTGACAACCCAGCAAGAGATGAACTACCCCTTGGCCTATCATCTAGGCCCCAAATGAAACCTATGAGAAAGTGGCGAGATAAACAAGAGACCTATCATCACAGCAAGTCACATAACTCAGAATAAGTCATTGAGACAGACATCAATGATATTCAACACAACTGTGAGGGTTAAGTTTATTTGTCAACTTGATCTATGTAATAATCCATAGTAATCTTGGGCGGGTCTCTGAGTTTGCCTGAAGGAAGGATTGACAAAGTCCTTTTGGGATTTTGGAGAAGGAAGGAGTTCCCTTCTCCAGAGTGAGCCCTTCCCCCAGTGGGTGGGCCTTCCAGAAGGGACTAAATATAAGAAAGTTTGAGGGGAAGGAAACCCTCTTCCTTCTTCCCCCGCCGTGACTTGCATTCACATCCTGCTCTCCTACCTTTCTTGGACATTGGAACCTGGTTTCCTCGGCCTCACATTGTGGACTGAAGAGCCCCAGGGAGCCATAAGGCCTTCTGGGCTGGATTGGGACTGCTGAGGCATCCATCCACGTGCACTGAACTGGTTTCTTCATTTGTGGGCCTGCAGACTGCTATTGTTGGACTGTCGTAAGGTACCCCAATAAATTCCCTTTTATTATAATCCATTCTATCAACTATTTTTCCTCTAGAGAACCCTGACTAATACAACAACCTAAAGCAGAAGTCCAGAGACACTTAAAATCTCAACAATAAAGCATTTTTAATAACTTACCCACCATGACTCAGGGAACTGAGCAGAAGAGGGTTGGAAAGATTGCAAGAGCCATGGTGGGGGAGAATATCCAGAGACATTGCCCCCCCCCAGCAATAGCAAACAAGGTGGGGGACCAGGCTACTTCTTGAGCTAATCATAACCATGTCCCCCATGGACTGATCCAGTATGCCCACCGAGAAGGGCCCACAGTGGGTTGGGGACAGGAAGGAGGGAAATGGGAGTACCGTCATAAGATTTGCTCATACAATGTATCTAATTATTGATAATAAAGATTTTTAAAAAACAACACTGAGAAGTGTTTTTCCATTTCACATCCCTACAATAGGCACGTGTACTCAGTGTTCCACGGGACACTCAGGAGATTGCTGGCCTGAGCTTTAAGGCCCACCTCTGAGGTTTTGAACAGAAGCCAAGTCTCTGGTTGAGAGTGAGAACCTGTCAGTTCAGCCTTTGGTGACTCTAAGCCAGGCTTTGCCCATCTTCAGCGCTGTTGACATCTTGTACCAGATAATTCTTTGCTCTGGGGCCTGTCCTGTGTATGCAGTATGCCTCTGGTAGCTCTCCCTCCTCTCTAGCTGTGACCACCGGAAATGTCAAATGTCCCTTGGCAAACAGAATGACTCCTGTTGAGAAGCACTCATGGTGGAGGAAGAAGTTCTAGAATAACACAGGGCTTTGGAGACCTGGCAGCCAGTTTTCAAATCATACCTTTATTTTATTTTAATTGATTTATATTCTGTCATGTTCCAAAAGGGTCTGGGAAGGCCAATCTGAAGTTTCTAACTGTGTGGGTAGGAGTTATTTTACTTTTGTGAGCCTCAAGTTTCACCTTTGCAAAATGGGGATTGCATCAGGATTTACCTCCTTAGGTTATTGAGGAACTCCTTGGAGTAAAGTTTAGGCTGCCTGGAGCTTGGCTGTTATTCCATTTATGCTAGTTCTTTAGCCTTCTACAATGGAAACTGAGGCTCATAATTAGGCTCTCATGGGCATCCTAGAAGTGGAGTTGGAAGGACTTCACCTATCACCTGGTCCATATTCTAAGTGAGAAGACCAGGCTGGGCTCTGGGAATGGAGCTCTGGAGCTCCAGGATAGGCACCTTCCTCCCCACGAGCTGTCCAGATAGCCATGTGGCCCATGACCTCTGTTGAGCCCACCAAGGGCATGGAGAGGCTCAACAGCCTCAGCGCCCCTTCAGATCTCTCCATAGGCTGATCAGGGCCTCCTTCCCAGCAGGCCGTAGATTTATGAATGGCATGCACTGTGCAGCTCGAGGCTGGCCCTTGCCAGGAGGTTTATTAATGGGCTTTCATCTAGCACTTTAGGCATGTGAGCTCTCTCTGCTCCTCTGGTTCCTGGCCGGATGTGGGGAGGAGCACCACATCAGCAAAATCTTCCTATTGACTTGGCAGAGGGGGTGATCAAGACAATCCACTGGGATTAGACCCCCCCAGGCTTCCCTCCTCCTCCCTTGGCCAGTGGATGGTCCTGTGGAGGGCAGAGTCTAGTCTGTAGCCAGCCTATGTAGGAAACATGGGTACCACATCTCTGGCCTTGGGGAAGCTGGGCATACCAAGTTTGGGTCAGAAGTTTTGGTCTCTAGGCACCGGCCCCTACCAGCTGAAAGAGCTGACCTTCCTTCCAGAGCTGCAGTGTTTGCGTGTAAAGAGATGTCACAGCTCCTGTGAGGATTCACCGAAGGGCTTAGAAGGTGTCTCATCTTTCCCCTTTCCTGTTGAGTATCACAAGGCCTTGCCCTGGGTTAGGCCCTCCTCATTGTGTGGGGGACACACATTACAGTGAGGGCTTCTCCACAAGCACATGAGCTGAGGGTAGCAGGTTCGAGTGACTCCTGATCCAACTTCCCCAGTGAGGACAGCCCAAAGAAGACCCTCCTTGAAGTCCTTGGAGCCGCCTGTGTCTGGTGCTTGCAAAGGGCTCGAGGAAGGGCAGGTGCTTAGCATTGCATCTCTTGGTTGTTCTAGGCTGCTAATCATTTTTCAATAAAGGAATTAATCCAGAGCCTCCTCTTCCCAAACAGTGGTCTGAAGTGATTGCTTCAATATCACCTGAAAAGCTTGCAAAAATACAGGTTCCAGGCCCTAAACTTGGACCCCTGGGTCAATACTGTCAAGGATAAAGCCCAGAAATTGGCTTCTAACAATTGCCCCAGCTGTTTCTATGCAGGGACAACTCGGGAAAGGCTTTCTGGATGTCTGCATGCTCAGACTCCATCTGTGTAGAGCCCAAAGGGTTCCGGAGACCATTCAGTCAGACGTCGTTTTAGTTCTATGGAGAGGTAAGGTCTGCTCCTTCTGCAGGATCATGGTGCTCTGCTTGCCAGGGCAGCAAGGGGACTGCATTGCTGAGCTCTGGACACCCACCTCCATCTCCTGCATTTTTCACTTGAGAGGTTGGATTAGAAGAATCGTGAAGTCCTCTCCAGCTTTGGTCCACTTTGATTTTGGACCAAAATATCTGTCCTTGGGTGGTTGAGCTGTTGGTGCAGATGTGTGTCAATCAGAAGGTAGAACAGAGGGCAGAATGATTTGGTTTTGTGGCCATATCCAGCCCTGTAGTTCCAGGATATGCCTGGTGGGCTTGAGCTAAAATGGGGCCCAGCTCTCTCCTTGACAAATTACCTCTCCACACAGTTGCAAACTCGTGAGCTACAAAGTATTTATTAGCCCACGGGAGACATACCAGGCCATATGTGAGATTGGCTTGTTGGGAATCCCTTTTTTACTCTGTGAGTCACAGGTCCCCTGCTCATCCCCAGCCACTGCCCTGACCTCTCTTGAGCCACTTCTTTATTCAGCCAATATTGGCTAAACATTCACTCTAGGGACATAAAATTCACAGTCTTTGAGCCTTAAGAAGCTACAGCCTCTAAAGACAGACACACAAGCCAATAGAACTTTGCAATGCAACAGGTGTCTGCAATGCAACAGGGCCCTGAGTGGCATCCTTCTGGGTACAGCTGGAGTGACAAGCAAGACCAGTTCCAGGCTTCTCTGCCAAGGAGATGGACTTATCTCTGAGTCCAGTGCTCACCCCCAATCCTTCTGTTCCTGGTCTGACTGAGGTCTGCAACCTCACCAACAAGTTCCAGGTTTTAACTTTAGGTCTAGAAGTCTGCACCTGTCACGGGGATCCTAGACAGGTCCTTCTGGCTGCCCCTTCTCTCAGGCAGCTGCTATGTTGTCTGGAAGCTCCTCCATCTCTGATGAAGATTCTTCTCTCACCTCCTCCTTCTTCAGCCCAACACAATCTGGCCTTCAGTGTCCCTGGGGAGAAAGAACACAAAAGAGCCTGGCAGCTTAAAGGCTCTGTAATCTTGCTGCTGGTTTCTAGCACCACTCTGGGCGTCCTGCATTAAAGAAAGTTTACAAGGTCTCAGAAACCGCTCAAGTGTCAGCGAGCCTGGAGATGCTGGCTAGGGCAGCAGAGGGAGGAGGAGGAGGAGGACAAAAGCTGCTTTATAAAGACTCCATGGGACTGTCCAACCCTGTCCTCCCCTGGGTCCAGGAAAGGAGGCCTCTGGGTTACAGGGAGCAGGCATCCTAGGGTTAGGAAATTTAAAGAAAGAATTTAAAATTTTTCGGGAAATTCTGGGTTTTCTAAGCACAGTCAAAAGTGTTTGCTGAAGCTGGGTGTGGTGGTGCACGCCTTTAATCCTAGCACTCAGGAGACAAAGGTAGGAGGCTCACTGAAAGTTCGAGGCCACCCTGAGACTACATAGTGAATTATGTAGCCCAGATCAGCAGCCTGGGCTAGAGCTAGATACTACATAGAAAAACCAAAAAAATCAAACAAACAAAAAAAAAAGTGTTTGCTGTATGCCTGGTGGCTAATCCTAGTTCTAGAAGATGGCTAGTTCTAGAAGGTGGCTGAGTTCTCACCACCGTGGGTGACACCAAACGAGCACACAGGCAAATATGTATGTGGAGTGAGGGCCGAATCAAACAAAGTTAGGAGCTGGAAAGATCAGGGAAGGTACTGTTGGCTAGATGGTCCAGAGAGGCTTCCAAGGAAGGGAACTTGGCCCTGAAGCTGATTTGAGGAGGGAGTGAAGCAGGCTTATGAGGGAAGGAGGAGAGGGAGAGCCAGGGTTCCATGTTGGGACTGTGGTCCTGCTGCTCAAGCAACAACAGACTGATGCTTAGGGAGGCTGAGGTGAGAGGGAGGGAGGCCTGGACCTGATACCCAGGGGCCTTGGAAACTGCTCTGGGTGGAAGGATGTTTGTGGGTTTAGCAGTTATGGGTGTTTTGAGCATGGCCTTTGTCTTCTTGTTGAAGATGAGGTGAGATCATGTGAGTGAGCTATGTTGGACGGAGGGAATTACTGGGAAGCAGGGCATGGAGGAGGAATATGCAAAGAAGAAGAAGAAGCATTCAATAGAGAAATTTCTAGAAAACTTGTTAGGATCACTGGGCAGCAACAAAGGTTCTTTGGGTGCTTAAGGTCTTCAATTTAAAGAAGAGCTATTCTCATAGTGTGATTTTCTCTGTTCAGTGGCTAAGACAGGCTGGCCCAGGGCAGTAAGGGGAGGGACAGCGACGCCCCCTCATGGTCATGGGGGCAGCTTATGCTTTGAAGGAGACCTAAATCAAGATTACACAGAGTGGTAGGAGACCCTTCAGGGGAGAGACTTAGGCGAGCGTCAGAGGTTTTGTAATCAGTGGGTGAAGAGAAAGACTTGAAACCCCAACTGTCTACCCAGGGCCCAAACAATCCAAGGCAAGTCCCAAAGGCTCTCTGAAACTCAAATTTTCTAAATTATGAAATGAGGATAATACTACTAACCTAACAAGACTGCAGTGATGATTAAATAAGGAGCCAGAAGTAGCTCTCGTGTGGAGAAGGAATGTGACGAATGGCAGCCATTGGTTCTATGATTTAGGACAGGGGTTGACAAATGATGACCCATGGGCTAAATCTGCTCTGCTGCCTATTTTTGTATAGCTTGTGAGCTGAGGATTTTTTTTCTCTTTCAGTGGTTGAAGAAAATCCAAAAGAGGAATAATATTTTATGATACATCAAAACTGTATGAAATTCAAACTTCAATATCCATAAATAAAGTTTTATTGGAATTCAGCCATGTGCACTTGTTTACATGTTGTCTCTGGCTGCTTTTGTTCCACAACTGCAGAATTTAGTATTTAGCTGTGACATAGACCATATGTCCCAGAAAACACAGAATATTTACTATACGACCCTTTATAGAAAACGTTTGCCAACCTGTGATTTAGAGGAAGGAAGGAACGTTCCATCTGGGCTTTGAGAACAATTTATCTGGAGTCTGGCCTTGGTGCTGGTTGGGATCACCTGGGTGAACTCAAGTGGAAGCACCAGGGTAATGTGGGCACAAGTCTTGTCCTAGGACTGAAGGAACTGGTACAGACAGACAGGCTAGTTACCTTCTCATGGCTGGGACAAATCCCCAGCCAGAAGCAGCTGATGGGAGGAGAGGGCTTATTTCAGACTTACAGAGTTCAGGAGATGCTTCATCATGGTGGCAGATGCTGGCTCACTTCATCATGCATCCATACAGAGAACCAGCAAGAACCAGCAGACTCCCAACACCACCTAGGGCTGGACTCCACTTCCAGGCCCAGCCCTGGTGACACACCTTCTCTAGCAGGGCTCCATCTCCCAAGTGCTCCAAGCAGAGGACTAGGTAGGAAATTTAATCACAAACACCCAAGGCTCTGGAGACATTTTTCCATTCAAGCTACCACAGGGGGCTTTCCTCAATAGCAAGACAACTCAGAAAAGGGCTGTGTGATTTTCTGGGTGGAGACTTCTGGATGTGGGTCTCTGAGCTACTTTCCTGGAGAGCAGGATGTGGTTGCCCTCTTTTTTCAATACCCCAAAGGTAAACAAAGTCAGGGCCAAGGAAGCACTGTGGGAGTGGGGAGACAGGAGGTGTTTGGGTTAGAGTCCCAATTGCCATGGGCAGTCACTTTTGATAAGCAGCTCTCTCTCTCTCTCTCTCTCTCTCTCTCTCTCTCTCTCTCTCACTCTCTCTCTCCTTTTAACAGTTATGGCTGTCAAACTAACTCCTGTTGACTCTGCTGACATCCCCCAAACTCCCCATGCTTCCCACTCTGTAGATGACCCCAAATCTCGAGGAAGCTACCTGCTGATGAAGTCCTCCAACCTCTCAACCCCTTCGTTAGCCTTTCTTCATTTCCTGGGGCCCACTGATCCCAAGGAGGAGTGGCCCTTTCCTCTTCTCAGGCTGAGCCTTCCATCCGAGCTTTGATCTCTCCCTTCTCAGCTCCTTGGGGCTCCCGCTCTGTTGATTATGCGTCTTTCTTGTGTTCTCAGTCTTGTGACCACTGGCATTTTTCCCTGCCTCCTCTTGTTGGGAAGGTGACTAATATTTAATGAGTTCCTATTATGTGCCAGCCGTCTACTAGGTAATTGTATATGCTGTTTCATTTGATTCTGACAAGCGCCCCAAGGTGGTATATTAGTACTCTCAGTTGCCACTGAAAGAAATCCAACTCAAACTAGCTGAAGCCAGAGAGGAAATTTATTGGCTTATGTCACTGAGAAGTTCAAGGAAGAACTTCAGACATGGGTGGCTCTACATCCTTATGTGATATTCTCAGAAAGATCTCAGTGTTTCATTTCTCTTTTCTTTTGTGTTGGCTTCCTCCTCAGACAGGCTTGTGGTGGGTGACACAAAGGGTCACCAAAAGCTTCAGCTCATCTTCTACTTTGTAGATTCCCAAGGAAGAGGCTTCAGCAAGAATCTCAGGGTGATGGTTATTGGTCATTGGCTTGGCCTGGTTCATGTGACCTTTTTCAAAAAAACTCTTTATTGATAGCTTCTATAATTATAGACCATAAACCATTATGGCTCCCTCCCCACCCTCCCTCATATCTCTTCCCCATCTCAATTAGCATCTGTTTTGTTTCAGTGTCATCATCTTTTCCTCCCATCATGTTGGTATTATCAGGGACTGTGAAGTCATGAATATCAAGGCCATTTTGTGTCTGGAAGTTTGCATTGCAAGCAGTCCTACCCTTCCTTCGGCTCTTACAATCTTTCCACCACCTCTTCCGCAATAGACCCTGAGCCTGGGGAAGTGTGATAGAGATGTCCCAGTGCTGAGCACTCCACTGTCGTTTCTTCTCAGCACTATGGTGTCTTTGGAGTTCTCCCAGTGGCATGTGACCCTTTTTGAACCAATCACTGTGGCCAGAGAATTGCAGTATCACATTGGCCAGCCCAGTTATAGCTGCCCACCTGCAGCAATGAGGCATCAGGCTCATGTGTGGTCTGAATGTGCAATGGCCCTTGACAGACTCCTGTGTTTGAACATTTAGTCTCTAGCTCATGGTGCTGTTTGGGAAGATTGTGAACTTTTAGGAGGTGGAGACTTGCTAGAGGAAGTGGGTCATTCCTAGGGTTGGGTCTTGGGGCTTTATAGCCCAGTGACACTTCCTGTCTACTCTCTGCCTTCTGACTGGGGTTGCAATGTGACGAACACCTCACTTCCCCACCACGATGGACTGTATCCCTGTGAACTGGAAGCTGAGATAAATCCTTCCTCCCTTAAGTTGCTTCTTGTTAGATATTTGATCACAGCAAATAAGGAAGGAACCAATATGGCCCATTTAAACCATATGTATTAGGAGTGAGACTAGTGTAGGTTCTTCAAAGGAAAATTATTTTGACATCAGAAGATAGGAGAATTGTTACTAAGCCAGCAAAAATGACTTGTGTTCACCAGAAGTCGATGTTACAATCCCTGCATTTCAGATGAAGAAACTATATAGCTAAATAAGGTTTGGTGTATACCATGTTACATAACTACCACCCAGAAGAGATGCAATTTCAGCCCACATTTAGATCCTTATACAATCTACTTTGATTCTTGGGCTTATTACGGTGCTACTGAAACATCAGCTTGGTCAGGGGCTTAGGAGAGAACAGAGAGAAATGTAGGAGAGGAAGCATTTCCTCTGGAATAACTGGTAAGAAAGCAATCCCAGATGGAGCCAGGAGGCTAAGCAGAGGTATGGAGAACCAAAGAGTTGCTATGTAGATATCCACAGTGAGAAGACCTCTCTGTTTGCTCCAAGTGCCACTATTATTGACTTGCAAAGCTTGTTCCAGTCAATCTTCACATCTAACAAATGTTATAGTATTGTACCCAAGACGGGTAGACTCGGAGGACAGTGCTCTGAACCCACACAAGCCCTGTTATTCCCCAGCATGTCTTCTGAGAGCAGAAGAGACATGGGACTCCAGGAACAAACATTATATACATTGGGACAAGATGGCCAAACACTGTCTCACCAGATATTCTGTTCCGTATGTGCCTGGAACCTTACAAACAGAGGGACCTTCTGAGCAAGGCCATGGCACATGGGAGAATTGTCCGAGTGGCTAGTTTTCTGCTGTGCTGGGAGATCCTGGGGAAAGATTGTATCCTGAAAAGCTGGGGAATAGTTCTTACTGTGTATACACATGGAAAGAGAGGGAACATGCTCATTTTGAAACATTTTCAATCTGGGGCTTCCAGGACAACCATAGAGGTTTTCAACAAGTTTGGACAGTGCATACTAGGAGTTAGAGAGTTGTGGGAGGCACGGGCCACAAGCAGGGGGGCCTGAGGCAAGAGAGGAGTGTGGATCCAGAATTGAAATAACATATTTTACCACTTAATGGTTCAAGAGATGGAGATGGTGACAGAACCTGGCACCAGACCCTAAGAAAAGCCATAGTTGATATGAGGCCATCTGGAGAAATGTTGCATAAGAGCTTTGCTTTTCCTCCACACCTTCAGCCATACCCAGCTCTTCTCTGCTTTGAGTATGAGCTTCTGGGCTGGAGGGAAATATGGTTGAGCATTTGTGAAGCACAAAATGTCTTAGACTTGAAACCTACAGGAACATCAGAGGCCACCTTATCCTTACATAGTTAAAAAGATGCCCTCAATAGGGCACCATCAGAGGTTTCATTATAAGGAACATATCTTCTTTATTTTTACTTTTATTTCTTGAAAAGTTTTATACCTGTACATAATGTATTTTGATTTAATCCTTTCCCATTTCCTTCCTCTGATGCTCCCTCCCTATTTTCGTTCACGGAACCTCTTCTTCCCAACTGGTCGCTTTTCTACTTTGATGTCTTGTTTTTCTTATTTGTGGGTATGACCCGCTGAGTTTAATTAGGGTTTCCTGCATGAACATGGGCAGAGGTTATTTCCCAAAGCATATGCAACTTATTAGTGGCCAGGCCACTCCAGAAAATGTCTCCTGTTCACCCAGTGACTGTTAACTGCCAATAACTCCTCAGGGAGGGTAGGACACCTCATTTCCTCCCCTATGATCCATGACAGAAAGTTTACGGGCCCAACATTGGAACACACCTTCTTATAGAACCCTCAAACCTGCCTCTCAGTAACTCCCTTCCCCAAATAATGCTAGTTCTGTCCAGTTGGAATCATGTTGGACAAGTCCATGCCCCTTTCCAAGTTAGAGTGGTTCCAGAAAGTGTCCATGTTGCCACTGGGGTCGAAGCAGAGTCGCTTCCCATGCACATGTGTGTGAGCTTGGCATGTGTCGGGTGGCACCGTACATTGTACATTCAGGCAACCCGACTGGTGAGTAAATGAGCGACTATATTTATCTCCGCCTCCCAGGCCCAGGAGCTCCCCCGCTCTGCCAGCGACAGGGGAATAGCAAGCATGCAGGAAGATGCCTCACATTATTGTGACAAGTAATTAGGGGATGTGAGATGTTCAGAAATTACTTTATTAGACAAATGCTGCTTATAACCCCACGCAACAAACATTCTTGGGGAGTTGCTTCTGGTCCCAGGACTCTGCTGCTGAAGGAATTCCAGCTCCCCAGAGCCACGAGTTTCTCTGGTTACCAGGGAGAAGAGAGGAGTTAGTGTCAAGCTAGCAGGGAAAAGGATCTGGGCTTGAATCTTTGTTCTGACCCAGTCTAATATTAGGCTGTAGTTTCTGTCTCTGTGAGGTGGGAATAACATCTGTTCTTTGTTTCAGGAAGGGTCTCCAGCAGGCAGACCTTACCACCAAGAGGGCTGGAGGGGCAAAGAAAATGGGTGTTACCAGATCTGCCTGTGGGAGCTGGGACCTTTGAAGAAGTGTTTTCAATAAGGCACAGAACACTGAGTGTTCACTATTGCCAGGGACTGGATCCGACCCAGGAATCAGAGCTGACTTCGCTTTGAGCTGCTTATCGTCTACAGAGAAGACAGATGATCTTAGTGCAAGAACCATTGGAAACAAAAACTGCAATAGCTTAGAGCCAGGATCAGCAAGCTTTTCTGCTAGGCCGATAGCCAGAGAGTGAATGTTTTAGACCTTGCAAGTCATACAATCTTTGTTGCAGTGACTCAGCTTCCCAAGTTGTGCAAAGGTAATTTTAGATGGTACCTAGAAGAATGCGTGTGGCTGTCTTTGGATAAATCTATGGACACCCTTTTATTACTTCTGAACTTAAACCTGTCAAACCAGGACTAAGGGTGTAGTTCAGTGGTAGAGTGCTTATAATAATAATATCAAAACCATCCTTAGCCAACAGGCCATAGGAAACCAAGTTGGTCTATGGACCACAGACTCTGGATAAAGAAAGAAACAAGCTAGTCCACTTTGGGTCTCAGGGAAGGTTTTGTCTGGTCTCTGAGTCCATGAAAGTATCACCTGGACCAGGTGCTGCAGGAATGGAGGGAGTCTTCTAAGCAGAGTCTGGGGCAAGAGGCCATGAATGTGGCATCTGTGGGAGGGATTGGGTCATCGAGTGGAGTGGGGAAGTGAAGGGTGAGAAGGAGAAGTGGAGAGAAGGAGGGGGTTTGGGCAGAGGTGTTGGCGATATTCTTTGGGCTGTGGGACTCAGGTTGTTGTTTTTGGTCTTCAATAAGTTTCCCTTGGTCACAGCAGGGGGACTAAGGATGAGTTATCGCAACAGATTGGGGAACCATGTGTGAGAGGCTGAAGGGAGGCAGAGATGGTGGGGATGGAGCAAGGAGATGGGGACATAGAAGAGGAGTGGCCTCTCTGAACCCACAGACTTCCAGTGGAGTGTCACTTATGGACCATCATGCATCAGTGGCTGTCTAATGACGTGACAAGAGTAAGAGGGGCATGGCCCACTTGTTGAGGGCACACTATAACCTAGGCATGCAGCCCAGAGTTTTATAGACATTATTTCATTTCATCTCACCACCATCCTACAAAAGGAGATTATGGCTCGCATTGAAGAAAAACCCAAGGCTCAGAAAGGGTAAGCAATTTGCCTCAGGCTGCACAGCTGGTAGGAGACAGAGACCACCTCAGTTCTCAAGTTAAACATTCTCTTTCAACTGGGCAGCCTGCTGAGAGCAGTTTGTGAGTGTGAAGAGCCCAATGTCTGACAGGGCATTTTATGTAATGTACACACACACATGAGCGTACACATATGTATGCTGTATGTGTGCATGTGGAGCCCACGGGGCAACCTTGGGGATTACCCTCAAGCATGCTGTCCACTCTTCTTGAGCACGTTCTCTCATTGATGAAGGCCTTCCATTAGGCTAGACAAGTGGGCAGGCTGGCCCTGGGAGTTCTCCCGTTTCTGGCTCTCACTCCATCATGCCTGGCATTTTGCATGGGTACTGGAGATGGAAGATGGAGCTCAGGTCGTCATGCTAGAGAGGCAAGTACTTTATGGACATTCCTGAGAGGGCATTGTTATGGGTACCAAACTGCAGAAGAAACCAGAGGAGGGAAGTGGAGGGCAGAGGGAGCCAGGGTCCAGGGACCATGAAGAGGTTGCCTGCCGGCTTCAGTGTGGCACCAAAAGAGCTCTTGTTTGATCATCCTTTCTGACGAGATTGGGCCTTTCAAGGTGGTATGGCCATAGACGGTCTTCCTTTGTGAAGCCTGGTTCTCTCTGGTTAGAAGGAACCTGCAGTGGGCTGGGTGGCTTCAGTCCCTATAGGCAAGGTTCTGATTTTAGAATTGCCACCTCCCCAACACCTGCCAGGACCCCTTCCCAGCTGTTAGCTCCAGTCCATCCCTCTGTTACTCAGAAGTGTCCTGCTGGCAGTCCTTGGCCACTGTCCAAAGAGCTCATTTTGTTCTCCAGTTGGGCGGACCACCACTGGATTCCAGTCACATCACACTGTCACCATCAACATGTCCTTCCACTCTGGCCCTCGGCAAGGCAGTGACCCTCTGTGGTCAAGCTACCCATATCTCTCAATCTAGGACAATGCATTTCTCAAGGCACAGTTGGGCCCCATTTCCTACTAGGTCAATCTCCCCTGCACCCTGTGGTGGTGTGCAGGCCTCATGACCTATAGAAGCTTGGTGCTGAGGTAGAAGAGAGATGGGGCTTCAAAAAACAAGCCAGGTTTACTGGGTAGATGAAAGGCCCGCAGAGGAGCCAGAGATAATAGGAGCCATTAGCTAAGGCAGAATTCCGAGGGGGTGAAGTGAATGTGTTCGCGGGGCGGGGGTGGGGGAAATGTCCAAATTATGTTGAAGGTAGTTGTGGAATTGTCAGTTAAACTTGCTCCCTAAGGACTACTGTGGTGAAGACACACACCTATGGTGGGATACAGTGAGGACCATGGTTATAGAGTGGAAGAGGAAGGATTGTGACTCAGGGAGGAGATAAACATGACCACCTAAGTCTCATATGCCTTAATTTCCCCATTATTTTAGTGACCTCAGGGAAGTCCATAACCTGGAAGGGTGGCTTCTTCCTTGTCAGTAATTGCCAGACTGTGCCTGGCCAGTGGACTTTTATAAACACATCACCTAATCTCCATGGTGATCCTGCTTGGTGGTATCTTCATTTTACAGATGATGGTGCTGGGGTTCAAGGTAAAATGTGACTTGCCAGGCTCTCTTCGTGGCTGTCACCCTGGCCTCCCAGGTCACTGGGAAAGCCCTCTTTTGGGTTCTTTCTCCTAGCAAACTCCTATGTTTGGTAAAACTTTAATCAGGTGCATACTATTTTTTTTAAAATACTTTTATTTATTTATTTGCAAGCACAGAGAGATAGAAGAGAAACAGAGAGAATGGGCATGCCAGGGCTTCCAGCAGCTGCAAACAGACTCCAGATGCATGCACCACTCTGTGCATCTGGCTTTATGTGGGTACTGGGGAACTGAACTTTGGTCATTAGGCATTGTAGGCAAATGCTTTAACCCCTGAGTCATACTATTTGAAGTAGTTTTTATGAAGCTTGTCACACAATAGATGACAGGTTTGGGACATGAGCCCTAGTTCTATGCTTCTAACAATACTTTGTATTGTGACTTAATGTCAGATATGTGCACCTATGTCCTTGGTGAAATTGTGCACTTCTTGAGGGTAGAGAGTCTGCTTATATGTGCCAGCAGCTGGCATGATGAGGAGCTTGTGCATGCCAGGCACTGCACATAGCAAGTGCTTTGACAGCATTTGCCTGGTTATCTCTTCCTCTTCTGATTTGCTCTGCCCCTGAGTCATGTCACTTGGGAGGCAGAGATTGAGTCCTGCCAATGTTGCTCTCAGCTCTCCTTCCCTTTGGAGATTAAAAAAAAACTCTATTTATTTGCAAGGAGATAGAGAGATAGGAGAGAAAGAGAGAGAGAGGGAAGGAGGGAGAGGGAGAATGGGCACACAACAAGACCTCTTGCTACTACACACAAATTCCAGGTGCATGCACCACTTTGTGCATCTGGCTTTATTTACATGTGTACCGGGGGATCAAACTTGGACCAGCAGAGCTTACAAGCAAGCGCCTATAACCACTAACCACTGAGCAATCTCCCCAGCCCGCTTTTAAAAATATTTTATTTATTTATTTGCAAGCAGACAAAGAAAGGGAAAGAGAGAGGGAGAAGGAGAGAGAGAGGGAAAGAAATGGTGTGCCAGGGCCTCCTGCCACTGCAAATGAACTTCAGATGTAAGCACTGCTTTGTGCATCTGGCTTTGTGTGGGTACTGGGGAATCAAACTTGGCTCACCATGCTCTGCAAGCAAAGTGCTTCAACCATTGAGCCATTTCTCCAGCCCCCTTTATTAAAAATATTTTTATTTATTTATTTGTAAGGGGAGAGAGAGAGAGAGAGAAAGAGAGAGAGCGCCCTTTGGGGATTTTTGAATCGAGTCCCCATAGCTGACCTTGGGAACAGAGATCCAATTTGGTCAATTTAGAGCATTTCATTACTGACTGTATTTATTCCCCTGATGGATGCATTGTCTTGTGGTGTTGGGCAATTTAGGCTTTTCCTGGTGGGAGGCATGGAAGGACGCTGGCCATCCCTTAGAGTGCCAGATTCTTGGATGCTCAGTTCTCATCTCTGGCCAGCCCCACTGCCCATGGTGGGACACTTGCTGTTGGTGACAATGATCCCTCCTACTTCAGGGCTCAGAAAGAGCTGCTACTTTGTAGGTGACATACAGATCTAATATTTCTTTTTTCTCCTCACCCCATCCAACTCTGCATACCTTTCTTCTAGCTAATGGCTGCCACCCTGTTGGCATGAGGCGTGCTGCTGGGAGCTGGGGAGGCCCATCTTGCAAGTTCTCAGCTAGCAGGAGGGCCCTGTGTTTGCTAATAGGTGTTAAATGGGAGCATCAAACTTTCATCAGCTTCTTAATGGAGCCTGGGGACTTGGAGGAGTTCTCGAGTCCTGCATTATGCCTCTTGCTAGAGCCAAACTGGATGCTGTGTGTGGGAAGGTGGAGTGGGCTCCCGCTATTACATCCAGACATACTGGAAGATTCTGTGAGTACTGTGCCCATCAATAGCCACTTCCATCCAGGACCAAGGGCAGCATTGTTCAGTGGCCAGTGTTACTCATAGTGACCTGTGCACTGTTGACCTCCTCTTGGTAGGAAACAGTTCCAGAAGCGAATGTGAATATGGGCTAAAGTTGGCATCAGAAGACCTTGGTTCATATCCTGGGATTTTCAAGTTGAGTAGATGATGCGGACAAGTCCCTTGGTCTGGTTGCTCATTACCATAGAGGCTTCAGTGAATCAGGCCTCTTATGTGTTTTGACCTTTCTGCAACATTGGCATTCTTGATATTACAAAGCAGAGTTCATTTGCCTATCTCATTGGTACTAGGTAGGCTAGCTGGTGGCTTCTTTGATCAGTAGAACATGGCCGAGATGTTACTAGGTAGGTTCTGCAGCTTAGAACTCCAGGCCTTGCAGCCTGTGTTTTCTGTTCTCTTGAGTCATGCCCTGAGCCCACCATGAAAGGACACCTGTATGGCTTGAGCAGGCCGGAGCCCATGTGAAGTAGAACCAGGTTCTGACCCTGTCTATCAAATCTGTGGGGGAAGCCATTGTGACCAGCCAGCCCCTTTGGAGCTATCTGATGACCGTAGCCATATGAATGAGCTCAGGTGAGGCCTGCAGAAGAATCCCCCAGATTGTAGACCCAAGGATGAGAGAACTGAGACATGTGTTTCAAGGTCCTGTCTTTTGGGGTGCTTTGTTACTTATGGATAGATTAGGACTAAAACACTTGTTTTTTTGAGCCTTGGATTCTCAGATGTAGCCCAGGACCAGTATGGTGACCTCGCTGTTGAGAGGTGCACCCATGAAGCGTGCCCGAGATAGTGTCCAGGATATACTAAGTCTGCTCTGGGAGGGGCTGGGAGAAGAGGATGAGGTCATTAGGAAGGGCTTTGTTGCCCCGGTAAGATGTGAAGTTATTCAGCATTGGTGGGGGTTGAGGAGAAGTGCGGAATGATGTGCAAGACATTTCAGAGACAAATAGCGGACTTGATGAATGACTGAGCAAGAGGGATGAGTCAGAGAGGACGCGGAGGTTGCCAGCTTGGCTGAGTGAGTAAACAATGCTGTGAGGAAGGGGGAGGAGGAGCAACTTTGAAGGTGAAGATGAACCCAGTCAGCTTTAAGGCGCTGGATGTGAGAATGAGACACCGGTGACAAAGGGAGACAGGCCAGGACCAGAGCTGTGGGGCTTATGGGAGCAGGGAGCCACTGAAACCTGGTGGCCGGGGACACAGGTTAGTGGACATCATGGATGCAGTTTGTGTGGAGGAATGGCTCATTCCACACAAGTTAGGCTCTGAAGGTGTCCTTGGGGGAAGAACTGTGGATTGTCTAGTGGGTCTCATGGGTCTGTAGCTTCCATACTTCTACTGTAGTTAAAAGTACAAGCTTGTGATTTAATTTGATGCCAGAAAGCCCATCTAGTGGGACATCTGTATCACCCCTTCCAAGACTCAGGGAACATCACAGAAGAGGGTGTGGGAAAAATGTAAGAGCTGAAGGAAGGGGGTGTGTGTTGTGAAATGCTGTCTTCCTAGTATGAAGTGACCATTGCTCTCCTGAACTCACAGCAGCTGTGATTACCTGCAGGAGACCTGCGCAAGATTGGGGACCATCAACTTCCTGTCATGGAAGGGGAGTGGCTCACAAGGCCTCGCTCTCAATGGTTGCTGGTTGGGGGAAGAGATTTTTTTCCCTGGTGAAGCCATTGGTAAGGTGTCCACGCACCTGCGAATAACCAACCTCTCTTCCACTGTTGTAAACAACCCTCACTAAATTCATTGAATCACCAACAAAACAAGACATGAAAGTAAAATGGAATGGAGCCAAGAAATGGCCATGGGGGATCATGTGATCAAAACAGGTTATATACATTTATGAAATGTGATAATGAAGCGGTTATTATGTGTTCTTAATCTATGCTAAGAAAAACTTTTTGGCTTATTTATAGCACTCAACACAGGGGCGTAAACTGCAAAGTCCTCCTGGCTTAAGGTTAACAGCACATATCTCTGCCTTCCCTTCCTCCACCTTTCTGTACATTCCAAGTTTTCTATAATGAACATTCAATAATGCCCCCCCCCCAAATTCTTTTTGGTATAAGCTTTGAAAAGGAAGGATTCAATACTTTACACTTTCTGGTCTGGCATATAATACTTTTAAAAAGTGGAAAACAAGAATGTGATTAAAAACAAGCCCAAACAAGATTAAAAACTGGACTTCCAAGCAAAGGGAGGCTTTAGATATACTCTGTTCTCAGACACCAGGACCCCAGAACACAGCAAAATCCAGGGATGAGAGAAGCAGCAGAGAGGCCATGGCCGATCCCCATGGTAGGCACAGAAACCAGCCCCATATTACAGCTCTCTTGAAATCTAAGAAAAGCTGAAGAAATATGTTGGAGACAGCTGGAGATGGGAGGGTGAGGGAGTCTGGTTTTGACAGGCCTTTTGAGAAGGCTGGTGTCTTAGGAGCTTATTTTTTATGCCCCCTTAGTACTGGGGTGAATGTGGGGCCTTGCACATGATAGTGCTTGATTGCTGAGCTATATAACCCCAGCCCAGGAATTTGGTTTCAACTTGGTCATAGTTGAGCTGATCATGCTGGGAACTCTTGAGAGCATATCTAGGTTAGGCCAGACCCCAGAGTTTGTGATCTCCAACCAAAGTCCAAGTTCTCAGAGCCCTGTGACCAGGCTTGTGGGCATGGATGGAATCTGACCTGGGAGGAGGACTTCTGGGAGCAATGGGAAGGTGGATGAAAGTCCAAAGCTTTACTCGGAGAGTTTTGAGCTGCAAGCGAACTGACCTGGGTCCTGGACATCAGGGATTGAGGAAGAAGACTAGGTGATGAGACCCAGAAATGAGCCTTGGAGTGTTCTGAAAGTGACACCCAGGCCATGGACAAGGAGGCGGAATCTTGCTGCTCGCCCAGGGGCTCTGCCTCCAGTTCTTCGTCTCCCACCTGCTATTGGAGAAAGGACTCCTCCTCTATCCTAACTCTAGTCTCTATATGCAGGGTAGGCAGGAGCTGAGAGTACCCGAGGCTGGGGAGAGTTCAGCTGGGCAGGAGAATTGAATTCAACCATGGGGAAGGAGACACTGCATATAAACCCATTTTCTTCTCTAGGGGTATTTGTGCTTCCCCTTGACAGGGGGGCTCAGTTTAAAAGATGACAATCCACTCACCTCACTGCTTGAAGGGGGCGAATCATATAAGTTTTTGGAAGATAGAGTTGCAGGAGCTGAAATAGTTTGCTATAAAGCAAATGGCTTTTTAAATGTGCAGCATTAGTGTTAAGTACCATCGAACAGTCAAGGAGCCTCTCTGGCTTGGATGCCCACTTGCCCTGCTGACCTGTTATAAATGATGGCCACGGCTGTAAAGCCCAGTCAAGTTTGTTGATGCTTAATTGATATGAGGCTCCTTCTAAGGATTTCACAGACACCATCTCTCTCATCCTTTAAAAAAATATTTTATTTACTTATAAGCAGAGAGAGAGAGACAGAGAGAGACAGAGGAGAGACAGAGAGAATAGGCCTGTCAGGGCTTCCACCCATTGCAAAGGAACTCCAGACACTTGCTCCACTTTGTACATCAGCTTTACTTGGGTACTGGGGAATTGAACCTGGGTCGTTAGGCTTTGCAGGCAAGCATCTTAACCGCCATCTCTCCAGTTCCCCCTTCATCCTTATACTCACTCTACCATTCTCATTTCCCAGAGAGCCTGGAGAGTTATCTCTGCATCATGCTTCTGGTGAGTTCTGCAGACTGATAGAAGAGGTCTGCTCCAGAGCCCACCCTCTGGTCAGTGCCTTCCACCCCACATCCCCAGCATGCTGTACTCAGTAGGTACTTTTGACGTATCTGTGGGATTGAATTAAATAGGATCTATATTCCTAAGAAGCCCCGTAGGAACTTAACCTCTTTAAAGTCACTTTTGGAATCTGTTATTAGGAAGAACAGAAAGGGAGTTGGGAGGCTTTTAAGAGAGATCCAGTGTTTCCATTTCTGTAGCTAGTACAGCTTGCTGACCTCTGACCCTGCCCTTGTTCTCACTGCCCCTTCTCTGCCTTGGCCTCTTGGGTATGGATGAGGATGGAGAGCCAGCCTACTGTGGCAGGCAGGAGCAGGGGCAGAGCAAAGATCAGGGCCTTCCTTGCTGCTGGAGCCAGTGAGGCGGAGGCCAGACGAGCTAGAGCTGAATGCAATTTTTGTTAGAGTTCCCTTCCCGTCTATGAATGCAAATCCTGAATTACAAGCCATCCGGATGACAAGCTGACATTTTAGCTCCAAACATTCTCCTATAATTAGAAGAATCTAATGCAATACAGGGAATGGCTCCATTTTACACACACATTATCGTAATGCCTTTAAATAAGATAATTGATTATGCCTCTGCATAAGAAAGTGAAATATTCGGTGTAATTAAAACCAGCATTCCGATCTTGGCTCCCTGACAGGTGATCCACATGTCAATTTATAAACCCTTCAAGTAGCGCTCACACCCACATTCCAACTTTTAAAGTTTGTGTAAAAAAAAAAAACTTTTAGACTTTGGTTTTCAGCTTTGGGTCTAGAAATCTGAGTGGGGGTGATACTGAATTTGGGGGTATTTCTGTATCACTCCCCAGCTCCCTGACACAATCACAAACTCTGTTTCCCTACTCAACTTTCTCTTCCAGAGTTGGAGACATTGAGACACAGGGAGGTGGTAGCGATTCTGTAACTAACCTGGAACACAGCTATCTGTGTCTTGCGGCCATTGGGGTTAGACTTTAATTTGAGCACTTTTGCTAAAAGAGGAATGAAAATGTGGTTTGGTGGGAGAGGGTAGGGCTGGGATCACAAAATCTGTGTTCTAGTCCTGGCTTTGAAATCAGGTAACTTCCCTGAGCCTTTGGCACTTGTTTGTCTTGGGACAACATCAGATTGAGTCGGTAACATAGGAAGACTTAATAGTGGGTAGACTTGGTGGTCTGGGATGGGGAGTGGAGTCAGGAGATGATTTGTCTGAATAGAGAAAAGTTAGATGTGACTGTGGAAATGATCATGACCTTGGAATCTAGGGGGTTCCTGCTACCTCTCCTCCCTCTCCACCAAACCTCTCTCTTCTAGAAGTTGATAGGGATGTGATACTGGCCGCTTGCTGACTTGCAGTCACCTGGAGATGATGCTATAGACCATCTGAATGGCATTGGCCTTGCACTGCATGATCCTGCCTACTTAGCAACTCCCTGGAGGGTGAGCCTGTGGCACACACGCTTTGTAGGATAGCTGGGGGTGCAGGACTACTGCTTTGGATAGGACAATCCCATCTTCAAAGACCTTTTTTAAAATGTAAACTAACATATTGACAGTTTCCAGGAGTAGGATATAGATATCTTTAGGGCTCATTTTCTGTGGCTGTCACAATATCCTATGTCCAAGAGTAATTATAGTAATGATTAATTTTTTTCTTAACAAATTACCACAAAATTTAATGGCTTAGACAACAAATACTATCGAAAATTTCCCTGCCTCAGGGTCTCTGATAAGGCTGTAGTCAAGATCAGGTGGAGCCATAATCATCACAAAGTTTCCTGGGGGAAGATTTGCTCCCACTCAAGTTCAAGTTCATAGACATGGCTGCTGATAGCCTTCAGGTCATTGTGGCCATTGGCTGGAGATATCCACTTCTTGCCAGATAGGCACTCTGTTTGCAGCTGACATTATGGCAGCTGTCTTCCTAGGAGGAAGGATGTGTGAGAGCAAAACAGGGCATCTTAGATGTTACTTCAGAATTAGAAGTGACAGCCTATCGCTTCCTTCATTCTCTGTTTGCTTAAAGTGAGTCATTAAATCTAGTCTACATTCAAGAAAGGGGGATTGCACAAGATGTTACTACCAGAAGTGGGGATCAAATTTGTGAGCCATTGTGTGTCCCCTAAAAGTTAATGTGTTGCAAAGTAGCCATTACATTCATGGTCTCGAGGTGGGTGTTGTTACTACTCAACACTGAGTCCATCAGGATGTCATCATAGATGATGGAGGAAGTGAAAAAAAAAAGATGTCAAATGAGAAGGGGTTGGAGAGACAGTTATGTGGAAGGGGCGTGGGAGGGGAGACAAAATAAAATAATGGGAGGGGATTTTGATCATAATAGATTATGTATATGTAAAAATAAAAATATTTAGAAAATGTTAATGTGTTGGAAACTGAACCCAAAACATCATATTCTGATAGTATTTGGAGGTCAGTAGGACTAGATGAGGTCATAAGGATAGAGACCCTAGTGACTTTATAAGAAGAGCCAGAGACATACAAACTAGTTCACATGCTCTGCTCTGTCTCATCATGTGAAATCCTCGACCATGTCCAGACATAGAAAGAAGGCTCTCATCAGGTGATGGCACCATGCTCATGGACTTTCTCATCTCCAAAAACATGAAGGAAAGAAAACTCTATTCCTTCTAAGTTATTTTGTCTCAGATATGTTGTTATAGCAACAGAAAATAGACTTAGCCATGATGACAGTCAAATATGCCATTTCATTTAGTCCTTAATGGTCCGAGATTAGGTCTTCTGGATTTAAAGCAGGAGAAATTGGACTTTAGAGACTCCGTCTCAAAGCACAGGAGAGTGAGATACTATTGTTTTAAATGGAGACTATGAAACTTTCTTCCATTTAGGTCAGTAATTTTCTTTTTTTAGAAAATATTTTTATTTATTTGCAAGGGAGGGAGGGAGAGAGAGAGAAAGAGAGAGAGAGAGAGAGAGAGAGAGAGAGAGAGAGAGAGAGAGAGAGAGAAGGCACTCTAGGGTTTATTGCAACTGGCTTTATGTGGATACTGGGTGGATCAAATGCAGGCCATCAGGCTTTGCAAACAAGTGCCTATAAGTGCTAAGCCATCTCTCCTGCCCAGGTCAGTGGTTTTCAAGCTAAGGTATAACTTAGAATTATCTGGAAAGTATTATAGAATCACAACCCTGGTCCCTATGCCTGTGTATTCTTATTTGGTTGGAAGTCATGCATTTTTTAAGAACCTCTGAAGTGATTCTAATTTCCATTAAACTTCAAGAAACTTTTATTTAAAGAGTTGGCTGATGTCTACAAGATGAGGGTTGGTGACCTAGTGGAATAATTTGAAGTCTGGGTCTTTTTGAGGGGGATGAAGATGAGGATGAGGATGATGTCAACAGTAAGAAGAGTTGTTGTTTATTTGAGAATCTAACATCGGGCAGGCACCGTGCTAAGTGACTTATCACCAGAACCTCAGCTTCTTCATGTACACAATGAAGAAGACATTGACAACTGGGAATTGGATGACAAGTGCCAAGACACAGTTAGATAAAAAGAGTAAGCTTCAGTGTCCCTCAGTGCACAGGGACACTTAGGTTTCATGAGTAACCTGTTGTATATTTTAGGAAGATCCAGCAGAGAGGAGCTGTGATTTGATTAGTGCCTGCGACATGCATGTATTAAAATATCACACCAAAACATTAATATGTTAAATCATTACATGCTACTTTAAAAAAGTTACAAAGAAGAAAACAGAATCAGTCCAGTGGAGAGATTATGAAATCTGAGTGATATAAGTATGAACGATGTCCAGGGCAATGGTGATTTCTAGTAAGAGCTTGATTCGCACCACTCTAGCTAGGCTGGGCCATTCCTGAGATTCTCCGAAGCAGGAGGCCAAACCACCCCTCTGCACTAGCACGCTGGAACTGCTGGAGAGGCAGAGTGGACGCAGAGATGCCTCCAAAGGACACTGTGCAGTGGGACCAGGCCTCAGCTGGGGAAGGGTTAGCTGTGTGGTGCATCATGTCTCTTGTTAAAAGGCTCACATCAGCAACTTAAGCCAAGAGCGGTGACTCTGAGCTATTTTTACCTCTTCCTGACAAAGCTGGATCTATCCTCTCCTTGGAGGGACAGGCTATGCTAGCCACGGCTGTGCCTCTCAGTTTAAATGTGTTCTTCTTGTCACTGATGACTGAGCTCTGTGGACAGTTGTTCCCAGAACTCTCTCACCACGGAGGCCTCTGAAGTCCTGCCTGACAGCTTGGTGGATGTGATTCTTTGTGGGCAGGACTTTTGGTCCCTGTGTATGCTAGAACTTGGTTCTTGTGGTATAGACGAAAGAGGTGTATTGTCCTAAAGAGGCTAGTAAAAATGGCTAAGAAATCAAGCCATCTTCTATGTTCTGCCATTACTAGGGAAACTGAGGCAGAGTGAAAGACTTTCTCTGCTTAATGATGACATGTACTGTGACTGTAACTGAGAAGTTCCAAACTTCCTGAAAGTTCCAATCCAACGTAGATCCACATGAACTGATTTGTCATGCTTTTTTTCCCCCTTTTATTCTGCCAGAAGCTGAGCCTAGGTAATGATGGCAAAGATAAAAGAAGTTCTATAGTTCTAATTTCTAAGGGGCTGAATTCACAATTGAAACTAGAAATTTGCAACATAGAACTTAGAGGTAGAAAGAGCACCGTATCAGTTACTTTCCCATTGCTGTGAACAAATACCTGATCAGAAGAAGCAACTTAGGGAAGGATAAGACTTATTTTGATTACATTTCCAGAGGGTAGAGTCTGTCATGGCAGGGAAGGCAGAGCAGGCCAGAGCTCAGCCAAGCAGAGCTGGTCACATTGCAGCCCAGGAAGCAGGGGAGGGGACAGACCACAAAATTTCAAGGTCCCCTACCTCTAATGATGTGTCTGGAGGCTGCACCTCCTGCAGGTTCCTTAACCTTCCCAAACAGTATCACCAGCTGGGATCTGAGTGTTTACACTCAGAAGCCCATGGGATTTTAGATCCAAACCACAACACGTTGATATCCTGTTTTTGCCACCTCCCTTTCTGTGTTGCCCAAGGCAACTTAGCTAATTGAACTTAGCTGTAGTTTTCTTATTTGTGACGTGAGTAAATGTATCTGTCAACATAGTTTTATGCTAAGGTAACAAACAACCCCCAAACCTCAGTTCTTATAACATCAGAGGTTTATTTATATTTCATTTTTTTTTTCAGTCCATTCTGGATCCATTCCATTCTTCTACACATTGTCTTCATTCAGGACACAGGATGACAAAGTAGCCATCATAAGTATTTCCAATTTCCATGGTCGTGGGCTGGGGAGAGTCGGAGAAAATAAAGGCATATTGGTTCTTAGAGCTTCCACTTGGAAGCAGTGCACGTACTTGCACTCTCGCTTGTTGGAAGTGGTCACATGACCACCTCGAACCCAAGGATGCAAGGAAGAAAAAATTTAATTTTAATTTTAATTTTAATTAAGGTGGACTGGGAACATTTGGTAAATAGCACTTCAGACCACCACAATGAGTATTCATTTACCAGCTTTATTGTGGGGGTTATTTTAGGGACTTTAGGGAGATAATGGATAAAAAGTCACTTTCCAAACAGGGCATGGTGGCACTGCACTCAGGAGGCAGAGGAAGGAGGATCGCCATGCGTTCAAGGCCACTTTGAGACAACAAAGTCCAGGTCAACCTAGGCTAGAGTGAGAGACCCTACCTCTAAAACCAAAATAAAAAAAAAAGAAAAGAAATAAACCCCACTTTCTAAGTAAGCTATTGTTCGAGTAGCAGTCATATGGTCCATTGCCTAGGTATGTACATGTAACAAAGAGGTCTTCATCTAGTTACTTCATCTTTTGGATGATGACCAAAGTATTTTTGGGGAAGGGTTCACTTCTGTGTCACTTGACCGGTAGTCCCCACAACAGAGACCATGTGGATGGCCCGGATGTCTGCACTTATTTGAGATGGTTGTGGTGGAGTTTTGCTTTGGTTCTGTGTGCCTCTGCATCTCATTCCTAAACTTTAGAGACGCTGCTTCTTGCTGGGAGGCCCTTGGAGTAGGACTGAAACCGAGGAGAATTCTGGGATGATGTAGCTAGTTCCTGGTTTTGTTAGGGATCGTCTTCTGGTTTAATACACCCTTTAGGATCAGCAGTGCATTGTGGGTGACTCTGTGGCCATGCTGTCTCACCTTTAGCTGTTAAGCACTTCCTTTCTTTTGCTGGGAAGAGTCCCTGCTTGAAATTCATATCCAAAGAAATCCTTATGTCCTGAACATTCTGTGTGGGGTCTAGAGATGTACCCCTGGCAACAGGAGCTCAGAACACAGTCACTCCGTTCTCATCTACAAAATGCATTATTGTTTATTATTCCACTGGTAAGTTCTCATGACAGGTAACATGGTCAACCTGCCTCAACAGCTGAGAAGACATTGGCTCAAATAGCTTATCTGCCTTGCCCATGGTCCTATGAAGCAGGAAGTGGATGGATTTAAGGATATAGTCATCTTTCAAGCCCACACCTCTTCCCTCCACAGCCCTCCTTCATGGCACTGCTTGTCTTTCCTTGACGGTGGGAGATGTTCCTGACCATCAGCTTGGGTTCAAGGGAATGTCAGAGGTGATCCAACCCCAGCTCTCATTTCACAGTGGAGGAAGCTGGAGGGCACTGGTGGGAGTGGCTCACCGAGCTGCCCAGTGGCTCACCGAGCTGCCCAGTGGCTCACCGAGCTGCCCAGTGGCTCACCGAGCTGTCTAGTGGCTAACTGAGCTAGCTGCCCAGTGGCTCACCAAGCTGTCTGTCCAGTGGCTCACCGAGCTGCCCAGTGGCTCACTCTTATGTTTTTTTATGGCTTTTGAAGTCTGATGAATTTTCACCTTTATTTCTGTGTCCTCCCTGCCTCCTATGGGTAATCTCTCATCTTCTTTTGTAGCATCAGCCCCTAGGAGCTTCCCGACCATCTTTTCTCCTGCAGGTTAGGTTCCGTGCCTGCTTCACACAATGTAATACTTCCCATAGCCTTCCAGGTAGTAGGATGTGCCTGGTGAGTTCTACTAGCTTGTTAATTCAATATCCACAGGTCTCCCCCTCTACCATCATCTTGGGGACAGAAATGGTGTTCATTGTGCCTGCCATTTCATCCTTGAGTGGGCAATTATAGGTACTCAGAACATGTTCACAGATGGAATGAGGGAAGAAGGAAGAGAGGAAGGAAGAAGAGCTTTTTACTGTCCCCTCTCTGTGTGGGCCCTCTTACAGGGTGGGGTACCTCCAGTGGTGGGGAGATTGGTGCCTTCGTCCCTGTTAGGGTCTCTCAAGGCTTGCCCCTGGCCTTTTGAGCTGTTTTTTTCTTTCTCTTGCCAGCAGCCCCCGAGGAGGGAAAGGAGTGAGGGGGAGAGAAACAGAAATTTGAGGGGGAAGAGTCGAGGAGGCTGCTAGGCTCCCAGGCAGGGGAGAGCACTTAAAAAATGTCACTTAGAATCTCTGAAAGAATGAGCTGTAAAAACAACCACACACTATCTGCTGGGTGACGCAAGTCAAAGAGAAACGATGCAATTAGTCACTGGTTCTGAGTAGGAGGCAGGGAGGGGGAGGGAGGCAGAACTGAAGACCACAGAAGGGCTGTGGGAACCCAGGAGCCTCCTGCACAGACTCCAAGATGGCCTCCCCTCTACCTGGGGAGATGGCATATTCTTTCAGCCTTTTTGCTGGCCCGAGACTCTCTCCTTGCTTCTCTTCTTTCTCCAGCATAGTTGGATTCTTAAATCTAGAGCTGGGAGAGGAACCCAGAGTATCTGGAGGGCTTGACTAAATCAGGAAAGAGGTTGGGAGACAAGAGATCCTAAAGGAAAATTCTTGGTCCCAGACCTCATCTTCCTGTTTGCTTTGGTCCAACAGGAATGTCTGCTCTGTTCAGGGCTTTGAGGGGGTAATTCACTCACAACCAGCATTTATTAAGCACCTACTAAAGGACCAGGCCCTGTTCTCATGCATGTTACAGCTTAGGTGAAGAGGGTGGATAAGTCAGGCTGAGGGAAATTGCTCATGGCTGTTCAGTTTCCCCATCCATGAGATAGTCCCCCTGCTGTCCATAGCCTGAGGGGAAGGTGGGGTGGACCCCTTGCTTCCCTGGGTATGGTGACAGGCCATTGCGCTGCTCAAGCCTGGATATTAATGGGGATCTTCATGCTTCAAGGGCACCGGTGGACGTAAGGGGAGCTGTAAACAAGAAAGGTTGGTGTTAAGGCAGGTCACCCTGTGCCTAAGCAGTGCTATTCCACAGAGTCCTCAGAACAGGCCATCAGTGTCCCCGGGACCTTGTCAGGCATTGGCTCCACCGGACCCTGCCATTCAGACTCAGGGTGGAGCTTAGGAGTCCATGATTTAGACAGGACTTCCACATGGCTTCCTTGGGCATGGAAGTTTGAGATACACTTACTGTTTTTAAAATTCAGGGATTTTATTATAGTTATTTATTTATTATTAAGTAGAAGTCATGTGTTGGTACCACATGGCTCCTCCATGCCCCCATTCACCTAGGACCCTCCTCAGTGGATTGCCAGATGCTCCCTGGGATGGAGACCTATGATTTGGGGTACACTTTTTTTTTTGGACAGAGTCTCTCAGTGTATTTGGAGTTCAAAATTTAAACTAAACCCAGCCAGCCCCAGGGGTCCTCTTGTCTCTGCTACCCCAGTGCTGGGACTACTGGTATTTATGTGGGTGCCAGGGACCCAAACTCAGGTACTCATGCTTGTACGTGCTTTACTGCCTGAGCCATCTCCCAGCCTCTCAAACGCACTGGGTTAAGAACTCAAATCCTAGCTGTGTCTTGAGAGAAAGATGAGGCCAATCTAGTCCCTCACCTTGACTTTTTACCCGGCGGGGTCTCATTCTAGTCCAGGCCGACCTGGGAACTCATGAAGATCTTCCTATCTCCGTCTCAGAAGTGCTGGGACTAAAGGCGTGCACCACCATGTCAGGCTTCCCTCCCTTGTAAATTTCAAAAGTTTTCCTTAACACACATCACTGATTGGAGGAAGGAGAGGTGATTAACAACTTTTGTTATCTATTTAGAGCCCTTGGCCTTTGTTGTCACCTTGGTTACAACCTAGAGAAGGGAGCTCAGACTCTTTTTGACCCACAGCATTTGCACCCTCACACTTTCCTAGTAGAGTTAATTGAGGTAATTGTGCATAGTGGACTTCCCCTGTGACCTCAGCCAGGCCATGGCAGCTGTCTCAGTGGTGGTCTCTTAGGCACAAACATACCCATTTTACCCATTTTCCAAATGATGCATTAGACTCCCGAATTTTAAGCTTTCAGGGTAAAATTGGAGGGAGGGCCTGGATCCTCTTCCCAGGGTAGGCTTTCATTAATTTCTTCTGTCCAAATGGAAGCAGACAGGCATTTCACTTTATAAATATGCTTGGCTTGTTCATATATGAAGAACTTATTAAGCTGTGGATAGATGGATCAATGGATGCTGAAGTCTTTTCATGTGTATATCTTCTTGGTCTAGCCATCATCACTGTAAGACTGTTAGCCTTTCTCCCTCTTGTCATTCCCCCTCCAGGCTGGCCCTGATGCTGTCTTTTCTGGTCTTCTTTTATTTTGAGCACTTCTTTAAGTTTTTTTCTGTTACATAAAATGGGCACCTCTGTTCATTTCCCTGG